>PVJS01004582.1:0-68445 GCA_004027185.1 Glis glis
CTCTCTCTGTCTCTCTCTCTCTGTCTCTCTCTCTCTTTCTCTACTTAGTGAGGCCCTCCACAACGTCATGAGACCCGGTTTCAAAATAAAGTATAAAAAATAGAGCCGGGGGTGTAGCACGGAGGTAGAATGCCCCTGGGTTCAATCCCCGGTACTGCAAAAAAAAAAAAAATTGTTCAAAGGGAAAGGAAATGATTATTTCAAAACATTTACATGGTTAGGAATAAAATAGAATGAGGAATGGCATGAATTGAGAAATATTGATAGGTCACTCCACACTTGTTCTGTTTCTGTTAGATTATTCAATCACTAAAATTCACAGTGATTCTTTTTAACATATTTAAGAGACTGCTATATATAGTTTTCTAGTAACATATAATATATATATATGTATATGTGTGTGTGTGTATATTTTCATAGAAATGTAAACAATTACCCAGAATATAGTATGATTCAAATGAATTTGTTTGAATAAATAAAAGAACAAACAGATTATTCATTCTCCTAGTGGCAGACTTTGAAATATTCTTTAGAATTTAATGAACCAAGTCAGACTCTCACTGGGAGAAAAACTGTCCATACAGAGCCATTGACCAAATAGTTTGGTCATTTTGGGAGCCAGAGAAGTTAAGAACCAAAATATTTTCAAGATCAAAAAATAGGGGACAAGGGGCACTTATAGATTGAAAATGCTTAATTCAGTGATCCCAATATCTCACACTTCGGCAAATTTAGGAGTCCAATATGAACAGAAATACATTTATTCAAAAATATTTATTGAACACCCAATTATGTAACCACTGCTCTGTTGGATGCTTTGAGGGATACAATGAAGAATAAGACCTTTCATTTGCCTTTAAGGAGCTTATAGTCCATTTAGGTAAAAATATAAATTACTATGATGAATAAGTCCCAGGTGGTGTGGGTCAGAGCACTGTGGGAGTGCTGTCAGTCCCTGGGAGGCTTCCTGGGAATTGTAGGTCTTTAATTAGATCTAGAAGTTTAAGCATTAGGAATTTAAATGGGTGCATCATGTTTACAAATGGTTATATTTGTGAGATCTACAAAATATGTGTCAACTGTGAAGTCTGTCAAGGACCAACAGCCATCCTCAATCAGATGACACACAAAGGCACAGCTCAAATATCTGGCTGAAAACCTTAGGTTAGATGAGCTTGGCCAGCCTTAGATTGAATATTTGGAATATTTTATAAAATATAAAAAATAACTTTGAAAAAATAACTTTGCCATCATTTTGTTTTTATTTCCCAAATATTCTGGGGTCATCTTGTACTTAAAACCTGAGCTAAGGGTTTCAGATTTTATGAAGTCTTCTTTTTGATACTTCTCTTTAAGAAGATATATTAACTTTTAACATCACTTAATTTTAATAATTTCCTGCCTAAATATATTAAATATTATCACAGAATTCTAGATTTATGTCACATTGAATGCTTGAATTCTCTCACCATTGTTAGTGTTGTTAAATGGTTATCAGATATTGACTAACGCAGTGTTCATATGCTTCCAACTTCTAGGCAATGGCTTAGGTCCCGGGACAACATAATTTGGGATTCTTTACTGAAGGGTAGAAGTAGGTAAATGAAAATTATTAAAAATTAGTATTCATGATTTTTTAATAAACATTCTCAAGCCCTAGTGTGTCCTATCCCTTTCAATGTGTATGTTGTAATTGCCAATGTGTATAATGTCACAGTTACCAGTGCCATGATTGTCTTCATCAGCATCATACACTTCCATGAACAATGTATAGAGAATGTGCCTTTCTCCCTCTCCTCTATTTCACACAGAGCAGGGGCCCTGAGGCCTCACAGATATGACAGGAGGCCTAGTAAGGGGCTACAATGTCTCAGAAAAGCTGCTGGTGCCTCCAGGACAGTAATTCCACAACAGATCCAGCCAACCTCAGAAGAGAAGGCATGCACATTTGTTAGAACCAAATATCTGTTGGCTTATTTCTATGCAGATACACAAGTGTCAGAGTGCCTGGAGTTGAGTCTTCATAGAGAAAGGGAGGAATAGAAAGAAAGCATGAAGGATGGGTGATAAAGAGATGTCTTTCTAAGTATATGTTGCAGAACATCATGCAGCAAGTCCTAAGTGGACCAGTGGATGCATCCAAGCGTTACCTCTAAGTAGGACAAACTGACTACAGACACCAGCTTCAAGAAAGGCTTCAACAGACACATGGATTATTTTTCTAAATTTCATAATAGCTAATTAAGGAGATCAAGGGGCAAGGGTGGTATATTTTAACATACCTTTGAACCTTCGAAAGGTTCAAAGGGTTCTGGATCATAGAAACATTAACAAGAACCACAAAAAGTTCCTTCCTGAAAAATCTCCCCAAGTCTGTTGTCTTCATCTTTTTTCATTGTGTGTAAGATCCCGGAAAAGAAGATGTTGCTTTT
The DNA here is from genome assembly GCA_004027185.1 of Glis glis. Lineage (NCBI taxonomy): Eukaryota > Metazoa > Chordata > Mammalia > Rodentia > Gliridae > Glis > Glis glis. The sequence goes on from PVJS01004582.1 coordinate 2,433, forward strand.
ATAAAGCAGCGTTTCAAGTGCTGCCTACCGTTCTGTATCCATGTTCCTTAAAGGACAGTGCATGTATTTAAATTTTCCCCAAATATCCAAGCATTGCTGCATATTTTCATCCAATTTGCAGCCTTTTTCATCAGTGTAAACAATTAGTTTTCCTGAATAAATATGTGTATTTGGTTCAGATACCCTTGAGGCTCTCAGGGAACAATTCAGATGCATACATGGAAACTGTTCAACTCGCAACTAGTTAGAAATCTGAGAAACCAAGGACATTGACTTTTTTAATTAGGAAAAACAACAACTCTTTCTTATTGAAATTCTAACTGCTGTGCCTTTATTTTTTATTCTGGCATTTTCATCTTGAGGCTAGTTCTGGCCTGTGTTACCCCTATACTTTTTGCTTACTAGTGGGATTCTCAGAGTTGTTTAAAGTCATCCAATGAGAAGGAAAACATTTACCCAGTAACATCCTCTAGTGATCACAGTTCATGAACCTGGAGACTGTGGCCCATCACATGGACAAAGGTGGCCCAGGAGTTAGATGACTGATATTTGTTCATGTTGTTTATTTCTATATTTCAAAGTTGTTTCAAATGATATGATCTGTTTTTATTTTGTGTTTTGTTTCCTAGTTAGTTGATCTCAGCAATCTAATGACAGAATTGATTTTAGAAATTCATGGATACTATGATTCCTAATACAGATCCTTAAGGCAGTGTAGAACCTGTTTTATTTTTTCCAAGCTTGCCTGCTTGGGCGAGAAAAAGCAGAGCTGAGAAGTTACCTGATATATCCGTGGCCACAGAGAAAGTCAGGTTAAGAAGGACATGACTTATAATTGAAACCCCTGGTCCCTAAGCTTTTATCCACTTAATAGTTTTCTACCATCTGGATTCTGCAGTGGAGTATTCAACGAATCCAATTGACTGTCCCAAATAGAGTGGCCTTTAATCTTCCCACAAGATTGATAAAGAGAAGGAGAGCCCCTTGCTGCACTGGAATAAATAGCCTTTCCTTTTGGGAGGACAACCACTTTGGGATTGAGCTGGGTTGAAGAATGGAAGAGAAAGTGGCATAATTTGACTTTAACTTTATTCAGTGATCCAAATATTTTATATATTTGTAACCCAGACAGAGTCAAATTGACATTAAGCCCTGGTACATTCAGATAGCCCTGCAGAAGTGAGGGCTACAGCCAAGCTCTTTCCTATCACGACTACAGGTATGACAGTGTTGAAGGACTGGGAGAGTATCTCACACCTGGCCAAAATCTTCATATGCTTCACAGCCTGTTTTCCTCCACCCCTTCACAATACATCTCCAGTATTATCTCTGTTGTTGAAGTGTGCAACATTTAAATGTGCCAGAAATCTTAAAATGAAGATGTAAAGGGGAAAAATTAAGCTAGAAGGCCCTGGAGTGCTGAAAATACACTGTAGCACATTTGGGATATAATATATGTGTGTCAGTCAAATGAAGATAGAAATTGTCTTGATATTTAAAAAACATAACTGATGATGTGATTTAATGTAGAATTTCTTGATGGTTACCTAGTATAAAAAAGCATAAATGATAATGTGATTTCATGTGGAATTCCTGCTGGTTACAGAGCATAAGAAAGACGACATGAACTACAGTGAGATGTCATGTTTCACCCCGATTTTATGTTTTAGTGGAATAAAGCAGTTAATGTAAGTAGTATTTCCATAGTGAAAAGAAAGAAGATCCTCCAAGTGGCAGGGAAGTGTGACTGAGGGAGGAGCTACTGCTGAGATGTACCTTTGCTGACAGAGGGGAGAAGCACAGGAGAAAAAAAATGTACCATGGCAAGATTTTCCAACATTTATACAATGATATGTGAATGAGGCTGCATTACGAGGCTGAGTCAGGGACCAGATGAGCATTAGAAGGTTATGGAAACATTGTCCAAAATGGAAAAGAAGTACCCTGAATGATGATTGGACCTTGCCTATAGATCCTTATGTTATTAGTAACTCAGTTTGAATATTATACCAGCAATGATTCAGGCAGGCATCCAGAATCCATGTTCAGAATCACTAAGCTACCCTTCCTGTAACTTGTGGTCATGAATATGTGCTATAATCTTTCACCATCAATTTTACCTTTAGGACAAAATACAAGAAAATTATTTCTACAATGTATAAAAATGTTCCATATTATTTAGTAGATGAGAAAGACAAAATGAAAGGCATGGTCACACCTCAGATAATTTCTTCTATTTTTGCTTCTGTTTCAGTACCTTCAACAAGCAATGGGTCTATTCTGTTTTGTGGGGGGTGGGGCAGGTACTGGAGATTGAACCCTGGGGCATTCTACCTCCAAGCTACACCCCTTTTTTATTTTTATTTTGAAATAGGATCTTGCTAGGTTGCTAAGAGTCTCCCTGAGTTGCTTAGTTGCTGAGCCTGCGATCTTCCTGTCTCAGCTTCCCAAGGACTGGGAGTACAGGCACATGCCACTAAGCCCAGCCCTTTTCTGTTGTCGACTGTCAATACCATACCTACCTTTATGAAACTCTTCAACACCAAGTAGGTCTGTGGTGCTAAGGCTGGATAAGTGGAATGTATGCAGGGGTTAAATTTCCACAATTGTTCAATTTCCAAACTTACCCAAGTTAACAGAGCAACAAATAATACCATTTTGGAAACATAGCACTGTTCTTGCAAACAAATCCAAAGACTTTACTGAGACTGTTTTTTCTAACACTGTTTGACTTTAGTCTTTGTGGAGGCAATAGGACATTTGTTGGTGGTATTTATTATACATGGTAGATAAAAAAAAAACTTCTATAAAAAGACCAGGGCTGTGTCTGTATAAACTGCAGAAAGAAAAGAACTTTCACTTTTATGTATATTAAGATGCTTCATAGTGCTCTGAGGGGGCAAATCTGAAGTTTGTCTAGATAAGGTCAAAAGTCACATGAGCATGGGTGGTTATACACTATAATCCATTGTGGTGAACACAAAGGAAAAGACATGAGTTCTATTTCCATGACCATGTGGCAGGACAACAAGTAGACCTAAGGGTCCTCAGAGTGCATTTTCTACTTGAGTTGTGACCATACCCATACCTAATCAGTGAATCTTAAGGAAGAATCTGAGTAATGAAAAATAAGAATTCTAATGTAAAACATTTAAAATGCATCTTGGAGCAATACATTAGACCATTCCAAAAAATTTTTTTAAATCTTGCAGAATTCTCAGTCAGTGATAGAAGGCAAGAGCAAGTCTGTTCTAATGGAAGTTACATTTGCAGGTTGCTTAAAAGAGGTCAGAAACTAACCTGAGTGAAAAATTTTCTCCATTTGTCACTAGTTGGGAAAGAAGATAAAAATGGAATATTAATGTAGTATAGCAATTAAAAATTCCTGTGCTGAAAGATCTTTTCGCAGTTGAAGTCCTTTCTCAGGCTCATGAGGTCACTTGTAGAGATGCTGAAGACATCACACTGAGGAGTTGGTGCTCAGCCAGGCTCGGTTATGCTAATCCATGACCTAAAGATGACAGTGCACTTAAAACCATGGTGGCAGAGTTGCTGAATGTTGAAGCAGATGGAACTTGTGAAGTGACCCATCATCTTATGTTACAAATGAGAATACTGAGAAGAGACCTGGTCCTGAGTCAGCTCCCTTTCGTGATGATGCAGAGGATGCTGAGATGGAAGGGTGTCTCTGTATCATCAGGTGGGTCCTTAGGCCCAGCGGGGGATTCCTGCAGTGAATTCTAGTGTGCAATTCACAGCGCCCCATCCTGAGAGCACTGGCCCCTTCCTACAGGGTTTCATGCCACAGAAGGTATTGACTAAGTATGACTTAGGATAATGCTGAATGATTAACTTTGTACCAATTCTTCCTTACTTAGTAATTAGCTTCACATATACGCTATAATCCCAACTTTTAATCATTCGAGTTTTAAAACATGGTTCTTTTTCTACTCTAAGGAATAGGGAATACATAAAGTCTATCCAAAAAGCACAATTAGCTGTTTTTCCTACAAACGTATCTTTTTATTTGTTAAGGAAGCCTTTCTAGTATCTCAGGGTGGTAATAAGTAATTAGCAAGTCCCCAATATCCTTAGATTTCTCATCAGTAAAGTTAAACCTTTGGGCCAGCATAAATTCACTTCAGCTCTAAGATACTGTGATTGTCCTATGCTCCAGGGGACTGTGGAATGATGTTGAATAGTTGTAAATTGTAGACTTACTTTATTTCCAGATGTTTCCTTCCTGGTACTGATAATTCTTTGAGAGAACTAGAAAAACTACATTTATGTGGATGTTGTCTGTAAACTTTGTTGTACAAATGCAAATTAGCATTGTTAAATACATTCCCATTCCTATTATGAAAATTTATAGAAAGATCTTTGGAACATTCTTTATCAAATTAAATTTTGGGCTAATATTTACTATGCATTCTGATGTCAAATTAGTGGCCTAAAATTAAAAAATATAGAGAGAATCTTAGAGTTACAGGGAACTTCTCCAGTTACCCACTTATCATTACCTTCCAAAGTAAGAATCCCTCTTGAAATTTTTTTTTTTTTTTGCGGTACCGGGGATTGAACCCAGGGGCGTTCTACCTCCACGCTACACCCCCGGCCCTATTTTTTTTATACTTTATTTTGAAACTGGGTCTCACGAAGTTGCAGAGGGCCTGACTAGGTACAGAGAGAGAGAGAGAGAGAGAGAGAGAGAGAGAGAGAGAGCTGAGGCTGGCCGCGAACCCGGATCCTCCGGTCTCCACCTCCCAAAGTACTGGGATTACAAGCGTGCACCACCACGCCCGGCTGAAATATTCTTGAATAAGTCACCTAACCACTGTTCAAGGATAGCAAATTTGCTCCCTTCGAAGGTAGCCCATCCCATTATTGTATCCTTCTCATTTTTAGAATCATCTTCTATCTCTTAATTTTTTATTTCAGTTTTGCCTTCTTAACCAAATATCTCTTTTTTTTCTAAAAACTCTCTTCCACAACTTCTCTTTTAAGTTCTTTCATGATTCTTCATATGAGACAGTTTGTAGATTTCTCAATATATTACTTTATATGCTGACACTTGACCCAATATCTGATGTGGTCCCAGTAGGGTGGAAGACAATAGAGAGGACAAAATCCCTTGATCTAAAAGTTGTTTTTTTTAAAGTTTCTTTTTTTATTCATTTATTGGTGCATTGTAATTATACATTTTGATATATGTCAGGGTATCAACATCATACATGCACACATTGCACATTTAGCCCTCCCTCCAACCCCACCCTGTTCTTCTTCTAATGTGGTTTAAAAGTTATGCTTACCATTTAGCTGCCACTTCACTGTTGATTCTTCTCCAATTTTTGGTCAACTAAGAGCTCCAGATCTGTCATAAGAACTGCAGTCAAGCCAGATTTTCCCATCTTTTACTTAGGAAGTGACTTGACATTTATTTCTGCTGAATTTGAATTTAATATTTTCAGAACCTTGTTCTAACTTGAAGAGATAACGTTGAATTCTGATGCTTTAACCCTCATCTGAATTCTCCCTCAGAAAAATATCTTATTTGTGTATTGTAATGCCTTTACAAAGACATGGATGGATATATGGGAAGATTCAGAATAATTACAGGACATACAAGTAGAAGAGAAACTTTTGCAGGATGACATGCTTCTATCAATTAATAGCAAATTCAGTTTGAGTAGTTATTATTCCACTTAGTTATATTTGTCTACCGAGTGTTCCTAAATTTCAAGTTCATCAGATTTGGTTCTCAGACATTATTGTATTAGTGGAATGTTTGGCAATAAATCTAGCAACTTGATTAGAAAGTAAAAAAAAATGTTAGTGAATTCACCAAGGCTTGTAGTACATGCTTGCATTGTACTTGCATTGACCCAATGATCACTGGTTTCTTTTATAGATGACCATGAATCATCTTTAATAAAATTTTTCTAAGATTACCAGCCATGGTACTAGATCTTTAGGTTATGGTTTATCTACATTGTGGAAATTGTACATACATGAGTACATTTGGTTTTTTCTATTCAAGTAGAAGAAATTATGGAAATACAGATATAATATAAATACACATGCACATGTGTACATGCTACACGCACATGCACATACCATGTCAGTTCCTTTGTTCCTTAACAATGCCTTTGGTCTTTTGAAAATATTTTAAATTTTGTCTATATTTGCATCTTGATAGTAAACCTGGATTGAAAAAGAGAAGCCAAAACAAAAATTGTAATTTTCCTTCTTACCTCTGTGGTGAATTAGGTGGTATATAATCAAGTGATTAATAATCCTGCCTATTAAATGTCCCTGATTCTTCCTGATTTATTGTTTCATACTAGATGTGTGAGTATGCATGCCCGTACTTATCTTGCTCTCTCGAGAAGTGTATATAAGACCAAGATCATTCCAGGCTCTAGCCTTTCTGACACTTTTATTTTAGTTCCATGCCATCTTTTCTAACTTATCCTATTTACTGTGTCTCTTTCCACATTTTACATATCCTTTTAGTATCTGCATTATAAGCTTACTTCCAGCTTAGCTATTTTCATTTATTTTGATGTCTCTTACTTCTGTACTTCCTCATGTGGATCATTATAAATGTACTTTATCTTTTAGTATCTCCCAGTTGCCTTGAGAAAAGTCTCATTGTAGAATCAATCAGAGAATTATGTCTGTCTATTTACTATGTATTTTGAATCTGTGTCCCTAAAACTCAGGGTATATGACTGGGGATACCCAGTCTTCTTTTTCTTTGTGATAATGACCACAGTATAATGTTATAGCTTTTTCTCAAAGTTCTGTCTAATTGCCTTTCCTTATTTTGTCCAGAAGAAAATAAGGAGGGGGTGGAAACACGTGTGAGCAGTGACAGCATGAAATGGGACTGTAACACCTGGGGAAAAGGAAGTTGGAGGGAACAAGAATACTGCCTACAAGTATGTAAGTGACTGACTTGAGGAAGAAGAGTTGGCTCTAGTCTGTGTGTTCATAGGAATTAGAACAGACTAGTAGTTAAGCAGATTCTAATGTCAATATGAAGACAACTCAGTCTAAGCTGGCTGAATGTGGAATGACCAGTCTCGTGACAGGTGTGTCACTGGAGTGTTCAAGGACTGCTGGGGCCGTCCAATGACAGGATTGGTGCAGATGGGGCTCATGTGTTGGCCTGGATAATACTTGCTATTCCTCCAATTCTGAGATCACATGATTTTTGTGCTCTCCTTTGTATATCATGTTCAAAGGAGATTTAAGACAACTCTATGGAAATCAGTGCACATCTGTTCATATCTCTTCCTTTTCTTTCTGAAAGTTGAAATGCCTATAAGGCAGGAGTATATCAGATGCTCTGCTCTTAGCTGAATGATACTCCCAGCAGATATCCTAATATTTGAGGTTCGCTCATCACCCTGTTATCGTTCTGCTACTCAATTCGATAATCTCCTTTCAGAAATCATCCTCCTTATCCCCTATCAGTCATCTGTAATCTTCTCCCAGAGCAACTTCAGCTATTTGTTACTTAACCCAAATATTCTCCACCTTCAGGGATTATTTTTTTCTGCAGGTGTTTACATTTGTTGTTTGTTCTAAACAGACTTCTTCCACCCCAATTTGTGAGTTGTATTTCTTTTTATCAGTGCACACCCTCTGTCACTATTCCCCATGCTTGTGTGTCATCCTGAGTCTTGGTGTAACTATGATACACCACTCACTTTGGTGTGTTCATTTTATTTTTTTTAATTGGTGCATTGTATTCATACATCTCTATGATTTTCAGGGTGATAGAAGTCTATATACACACATCAGTCAATTAGCCCTCCCCTGATTCCCACCTCTATATTTATTTGTGCTAATATTTCAAGTTCACTTTGTTTAATGCCTATAGACATTAATATTATATATTCCTAATGCCGTAAGTATTGACAGCAGAACTTCCATGATCATTTCATTTGTGTGAAACTCATCGTCTTCTATTCTTGTAGAATTTTACCTTGGGCTCACTGTATCTCTGCCAGGTATCTCCAATTTTTAACTCAAGCTTTTTTCCTCCACCAAACACACATTTCTTAGTCTTTATAAAAGTTCCTTAGTCTTTATAAAAGAGGGAATTATAATTTTGTTACACAATTTATAATGTAATATATATATTTTTGCGGTACTGAGGATTGAACCCAGGGGCATTCTACCTATGAGCTACACCCCCATCCCTATTTTTTATTCCTTATTTTGAAACAGGGTCTCACTAAGTTGCAGAGGACCTCACTAAGTAGCTGAGGCTGGCTGCGAAACTATAATCCTACTGTCTCAGCCTCCCAAATACTGGGATTACAAGGGTGTGCCACCATGCCTGGCTTATAACATAATTTTAATTCAAAAAATATCTGTTGATGCTATTCTCCCAACCAGTTTTCTCACACTAAGTCATAACGTCAAAGATGAAAACAATTCCCCCAAGGTCTCCAGTTTCAGGCCCCATGCTAAAGCTTCTAGAGGCAATCTGAAGCACTTTATATAACTACCTTTTATTCTCATTTCAATCAACAGTCATGGGTAGGGGTTTGCTGACTCAATAGGATATTCTGTTCAGAAACAATGAACTCAACTAGCCAGGTTGAATCACCACTCCACCAGCTTCTAGAGAGTCACAACCAACCCACCAGCCTGTTCCTGGAGAGGCCGCACAGGGACCTGCCTGCGTTGAGGCCTGTGCCTCCTCTTTGGACAGGGGGAACTGAACTTTCTTTAGAAGATCCGAATTCACCTGCGGTGGGCATTGCCATTTATAGGTCTTATGGCTTTAGTGGAATTTAGTTTTCTCTTTTTCCTGGATGATAGCTTCAATTCTCTAATCTTCTGATGTTCCATTTCGTTCAGCATCAACCCCACTGAAATCTTTTTCTTCCAGTTTTCATCTTGGATTATTTTTTCCATCTTCTCTAGGAATGCTTCATCCTTTCTAATAAGCTAGAGGATACATAGATAGTCCTCATACTCTTTCACATTCCTTACTAGACAGTTTTCTCTCATTCTTCCCTCAGAGGACATGGGGAAAATCTTGTTACCAGTCCTAACGGAAGGAAAAGTCTTGATTTGACTCAATAGTTTCTATTAAATCACCTTTGATCTTTTATTTCAAACTAAGAAATTATAATTTATTGATTAATTTCTTACAGGATTTACTTTCTAAAATCTTTGTTATTTTATATAAATTCTATTCACATGTTTTATAACTTTACTGAGGACAAAATCTACAGGTGTATTCATATATGATCTGACAAATTCTGAAAAATGAGAGATGAATATTTTTGTGTTACCTGATATTTTCTAGTATTATGTTGACTTGAAGGAAAATATTATATGTGAGGCTTACAGGAAGCTCATTAACCAATACAACTACATTTACATGTAGCCATTCTTTATGCAACACATTTTATGAATATTTACTAAATAATGGTGTTACCAAACACTCTTCTGAATAGTTTGATATACTTATAAGCAAAGTAGGTATCTTTGTTTTAAGGAGCTCATGGTCTGCTGAGAAAGAGGTAGACCTGTCATTGCAATTCATGTCATGCAATTCTGCTAAGTGCTATCATGTGGTCATAGACACAGAACAGTTGTTTCCCAAAGCTTGATAGCAGGGGCTCTGAGAGCCTTTGCAGAGGAGAGTACTTTTAAACTAGGTTTTTGGGAGTAGATAAGATGTCATATGAACAAGAGAGTTTGAAATGTAAGAAATGTGCAAAGACACAGAAATACAAAAGAGCACAGTATGCTATGAGAGCTATTGTGCAACCTGGCTGGAGTTGAAATTGTGTATGGGATGAGTGTTTGTAGGATGTAGGGAGAAGGGTGTTGGCATACCATGAGCCTATAGGACCTCATAGAGTATGCTAAGATGTTTAAATTTTTATTTTAAGCAGTGATATTTTTTTCAATTTAGAAATGCTATTGTACATGAAAAGGGACTTTGTAAATTTGAAGTAGGATGGTTACTTTGGAGGTAAGAGAAAATAGTGAGGGCTTGAAACTAAGGTAGCAGCAGTGATAACAGAGAAAGGATGGATTCTACTGACATTTAGCAAGTAGAGAAGACTAGATTGGGGACTGAGCAGATGTGCATGTAGTGGAGGGAACAGTCTGATTCCAGCCTGTCTGGCCAGAATACTTGGGTAGAGAGTGGTAATGATAAATACGAGTCACATGGGAGGATGCCATAATTAGAGAAGATGATTAATTCACTTGGGGATATTGAGTTTGAAGTGTCCTTAAGACATTTAGGTATAGAGGAGCTGGTTAGCGTCTGAGATCTAAGAGGCATAGAGATACAGGTATGAACACCATCTCAATTTGCGTAGGTTGTAGTAAAAGTCACAGGCTTAGGTGAAATCATCCAAGAACTCAAAGTTTTAAGAGATAAAGATCAAATCCCCAGAATCCTAGGGAATTCATTATTTAAGAGCAAAACAGATTTTATCTCTCTGGGAGACAGGGCAAGGATGGAATAGGCAATAAATAGAAGGTAGTGAAGATTTGGAATGGCAACCAGAAAAGAAGCTCATGAGGTCCACGTAAAAGGATGGCTGCATGCAAAAATGATGTCAAGGGCCCATCTAGGTTTTGATAGCATACATTTTGCATCCCACCTTATGCAATGAACCATTCTGGATTTTTAATGCTACAGTGGTCTCTTTCACCTTAATTATGATTCTGACTATCACCGTTCATATTTGGCAAGATCATCTTAAATTCTGAGATTATCTTGCAAGGAGCAATTCCATTTACACCAAAATTTTGGTGATCTGTAGTCCTAATGAGGACCATCTCTTTGTCGTCATCTGGATCCATGATGAAAATGTCAAAGAGCCCCAGAGACAAGGATCAAATGCTGCTGCAAACTATTGTCCCACCTCCAAACCTCTGCACAGATGTGGCTGAGAAACTAGCTGCATCTAAGCAGCTGGCCTGGCTTGGTCAGCACAGCCTGAGAGGGAGCAGCCAAAACCTGTCAGCACCAGATGCCAGCCAGGCCCCAGAGAAGCCCAAAATGATCTGATTAGAAAGAGGAAGCCCTGACAGTCTGTGGCTCAAATAATTAGCAATGGAAATGAAAGACCACTTAAAGAGGAAGAGGAGGAGGAAGCAGAGAGAAAAAATTTTTCAAAAGGAAGAATTGCCCAAGTGCCCAAAGAGATCAAACCTCCCCAACCTTATCCAGGCATAAAGAAGCAAGAAGAGGTGGCACTGTCTTCTTTATGGCCACAGGAAAGAAGCTGCAGGAGATCCAGACAGGGTGCAGATTCACCCCAAGGATAAGGCCGAGTCTTAAGGTGACTGTGTTTCCATCTCACATGGGGAGTTTTCTGGTTTTATAGAAAAACCTGTGTCTTAGTGCAAACATCAGCAAAGTATATCCCAGGGGCTCATTTCAGCCCTTTGCTTATTTTTATAAATACATTTTTAGGCCGGGCGTGGTGGCGCACGCTTGTAATCCCAGTACTTTGGGAGGCGGAGACCAGAGGATCCGGGTTCGCGGCCAGCCTCAGCTCTCTCTCTCTCTCTCTCTCTCTCTCTCTCTCTCTCCTTAGTGAGGCCCTCCGCAACCTCGTGAGACCCGGTTTCAAAATAAAGTATAAAAAAATAGGGCCGGGGGTGTAGCGTGGAGGTAGAACGCCCCTGTGTTCAATCCCCGGTACCGCAAAAAAAAAAAAAAAAAAAAAAAAAACATTTTTATTGGCACACAGCCACACCCATTAATTTATGTCTTGTCATGGCTGCTTTCACACTGTAACAGCAGAACTGAGTAGTTGCAAGAGGGGCTGTAAGGCCTGCAAAGGCTAAAATATTTACACCCTGGCCCTTTATGGAAAATGTTTTTTGACCCCTGTCTTAGTATGAAGACACTTTAGCTTGAAAAACAGCTGTGCCTAAATTCATCTTATGTGGCTGAATACTCTATAGCATAAACACACACACACACACACACACACACGTGCGAGTGCGCACACGCGCGCGTACACATACACAGAAGACACTGAGAATCTAAATGGCTAAAAAATGCAATCTACGCTCTGACTCTGAATTATATTTTTTAAATGTTGCATAGACTTTGTTTGGATTACCCTCTTCCCCCGCCCCCCAGGCTCTGTCTTAATCTTCCCAAGTGAAATCTGTCCTTTGCTTCATGTTGTCTTGTAACTATATTTCAATAGCACTTAATCAGTGATAAAACTGCTTTGATTTATTCCCAGCTGTGGATATTATTGTTGAAATCTGTGTAAGTGTTCCAACGTGTTATGATTGGAGCAATAGCATTTAAGAGTCCAGAGGCAAGTCAGAAAATTAACAACTGAGTTTTCTGATGCCTAAATTAACTGCACAGACAGTGCTGAGTACAATGAGAAAGTTCTAAGGAACTTACTCTGCAGTATGCGAAGTGTGGAAGTGGTTCACCCATTAAAAACATTACATCGTCAAAAGGAGTTCTCATTGGATGCGCTTCCCACAGGCACCACCACAGTTTCCTATGAAGGACAGCCGGCTGCTCTTTTCTTCTGGGACACTTTTCTCCATGCAACACGGAGCTTGTGATGCCATAACATTCGATGCGGTATTTCTTGAGTCTACATCGAAAACGAGCCCCAGTAGGTAACTTGTGGTGGGCTCTGCCGATGCATCTGCAGCGATCTTAAAAGAACAAAACAAAACAGGAAAGAAAGCCATATGATTACAAAAGCAATCTATGTTCAGTGCAGAAAACGTAGACTAGAGAAATCACAATGAAAAAGTGACCGGTAATCTCAGCATCTAGACACAACAGCCCTTTACTGTGTGGTCTCCTAAATGATAAAATTTTCAATCCCTGCATTGTATGTGAATGAGATAGGTTCTGGAAACAAAAATCTGGGTCTATGTGATATTTAGAATAATGCACTTCCAATGTTTCATTCAGTTTTTGCACTTCATTTCTTCGTGTAAGCCTTCCTTAAATATTCATTTCACTCCCAGATTGCTTGTAGTTCGAGGTGTATGTTAGAGTTGGTCATGAGATCTCATTATTGGCTGTTTTTCTAAATCTCAATTTGTACAAATCGGAAGGAGTAGTTTTCAGCATTTATTTTAATTATCACTGGTTTTCCTCAACTCTATCTATTGTTTATAAATGTTGCAGTGAAAGCTAGGTGATGTTAGATGGTTGCATTGGTTGTCTTGGTTGCAAGGTGTTTACTGGACTAGAGTTCTTTTTTTCTTTCCTGTATATACTCAATTTTTTTTTCACGAAACAAATACCCTTTGATGTTTATAGGAGCTCTCTAACTACCACAATTTCTTTATTAAAATAATGACAGATAATTTTCTAACAAGAGCTGAAAACAGTCAACCATCAACCCTTAAGTTCTTTAGTCTTACTCCATTGTCGTGGGTCCCCAATGAGACTGAGCTAAATGAGAACCAAGACTATATATTTTATGTCTGAATTTCTAAAACATCATCCATTCTCTGGGACATTAAAAAATATGTGCTTAAAATGTATTTGTAGAGTAAAGGGGAAATTACTTGCTCAAGACCATCTATTAATAGGGTACCAGGATGGTATCTCCTTACTTGCCCTATGCATCCCCTATTTTCCCAGCGCTTATCATTATACTGTAGTGATTAGGAAAGTAGGCTCTCAAATGCAAAGTCTCAATAAAGGCACAATAAAGTTCAAAGCTGAGCTTCTTCCACTTCTTAGCTGTGTGGCCTTGGTGAAGTCTGTAGACCTCAGGCCCACCATCTGTAAAATGTTGACTATATTAGATGGAACCTACTGCACAGGTTTATTGTAGATGAAATAATACCCAGATGTTCCCTGCCTTTCCCAGTGCTCAGCCAATGTTACCCCCCAACCCAGCCATTTTGTTATATTTAAACAAATGGTAATAGACATTTTATAAGTTTAAAAATGTTTTAATATGGGTAACATATTTAAAAATAGGTATATGCATGAAAGTGATTAATTATTATGGTTTCTTTTAGATTCATTTCACATTTTGACTGTAAATTTACAAGGACTTGAATATAAAGTTCACATGGGCTGGCTAGTTCTTCTTGCACGTTATCTTATACCCATTTTATTTTTATAGTGTTATTGGTGCATTGTAATTGTACATCAATAGTGATACTCAAAGTGATACAAACATACATGCACACAGTACCGGTGTGTTTCCCCCAGATCCCACTCTGTCTCCCCTCCATCCCTGTATGTTAGTGAGATTTGTTCTGATACCTTCCTATATGGACATAGCATTATTTGACCTGTTTCCTTCATCAATTCTCTTCCTCTTCCTCCCCTCATCCCTGCCCCAGTTCTCCTTCCACTCTTCTACTGGTCTCTCTCCTAATTTATCCAAAGTCCTTTTTGTTTCCTATTTTCTCTCTGGCTTCCACATATTAGAAAAAAAAACATGATCCTTCATTTTTTGTGACTTGCTGATCTCACTTAGCATACTATTTTCTATTTCTATCTTTTTTCCTGCAAACAACATAACTTTTTTCTTCTTTGTGGCTAAGTAAAATTCCATAGTGTGTATATACCACACTTTCTTCATCCACTCATCTGTTGAAAGACACCTAGGTTGGTTCCATAACTTGGCTATTATGAATCGTGCTGCTATAAACATGAATATGCATGCATTACTATAGTATTCTGACTCTAATTCTTTTGGAAAGGTACTGAGGAGTGGTATAGCTGATTCATATGGTGGTTCCATTCCTAGTCTTTTGTACCCATTTTAGAGGGAGAGAAATTAAGGAATAAGGAAAGGATTTAGGGCTACTTGGAATTATAAACAGTAACAAACAGAAGTTTAATAAAAAAGTTCTCTGTTGACTAAAATCTTCCTTTCCTATAAAAAGACTGTTAAGTATCCATACAAGAATCATTTGTGACCATAGGTTGGTTGTGGGCTTCTACTTCAGGGGCTGTGTTTTGCTGAAGTCCACTAACAGCCTCTGTATTAAGTTTATAATGAGATTAAAATCTACTGTTCTTAGAAAAAGAAGAGTTGAGAATGTGTTGCAAAGGCCCTGTCGTCTCAGCGTATTAAAGCTGATGCCCTGTTAGCCCAGAACTTGCTGCAGCTGGCATCAAAGTCTATATGGGTTTAATTTTGAGTGGTTTTCTGAACAAGTACATTTAGACAACAAGGAAGCTGAAAGGGCCTCTGACTCCCATGCTACTGGCTGGACTTGGACTCTGCGCTGGGCTGGCACTTGTCACAACACGCTGAACCAACATGCTCGATGTTTCTGTGAAAGAGAAGCTGAATTTTTAAAGACATTACCAGTTGCTTTAATTGTAACCCTGGAGGCAACTGGATTCATTAATGAGCAGAATAGGATTAGATATTTTTAAAAGGTCCCAAATTTTCCAGTCTAATTTCAGAGGAGCACCTCAAGAAGTAAACAAATTCTATCCTTCTTCTGTCTGAAGAGTGGTATGGACTGACTGCTGGATAAGATAAAGAAGTCAAGTCATAATATGCAGATGGTTATTACAAAGTTATCTTTAAGTATATGTGTTTCTATTCAAACCTAAGTCCCTCTCCACTGATGTTTGGGTAAGTATATATATATATATATATATATGTATATATATATATTATTGATGCATTGTAGTCTTATATCATAATGTTCAGAAAAAGAAATTATGTAAGTAAAAGTGACTTTCTGCTTTGCTGGAAGACACCAACTAAATGAAATAATCGTGGGGCAGTGGTTGCTGATTCTGTGTGCACGCCTGCGGACCAGGTTCATTCTGAATGAGCCAGGCGAGCGCCACGCCAGGCTCACCTCACTCAGGTGTGCCTGCCCCTCCAAGCTCCTGCTGCTCAGCGAGGTGAAGAGTGCTTGATCTCCTCCATGCTTGTCTCAGCCAGGGGTCTATTGTTATGACCTGCCTGAAAGCTGGCAAAATGACATTCCCTGGTGTGATCGAGTTTTAATGTAAGATTACAAGCATAGATCAAAGTGAGGAGGACATTTGGGCAGGGGCTCTTAAGAATTTTAGAGCCAGAGCATAAAGAAGATAATTATACTGTATGATTTAGGGTCATTTCTGCATGTGTCACTCACACACAAGGCTTGTCCTCTGGTTTAGAAAGGGCTTTGGGTTTTTATTTTTTTCTTCTCCAATATTTCCTGTTATTTAGTATCTAGAGGACCTTTTAAAGACTGTGATTAAAGAAACCAGAGCTCTTCTGCATGATGATTGACCTTTTATATAGAGAGCATGTTGTAGGTTTGTTTCCATGAATTCAGGAACAAAAAGGAGAATGGGTCCAGCAATCTGAAAAGTGTCCAAGTTCTTTTGTTGTGACTTCACCAATTCACTCTTTAAGATAATTCATTCCCAGCTGGACATGAGTTTGCCTTTGCATGTTGACTTACTTTTAAAAAGTGTTACAAAATCATGCTTCCTACCTGGAAACCCTCATGGAAATTGCTCTTCAAATTTTAAAGCTTTGGAAAAGTTTAACCCTCCTGATAATCTAAGGTGCTTCGTTTTTCAAACTAACGGTTGGTCTGCAACAGAGGAAGTTTTCCCTTTTTGCCTTGGCTGCCAGGGACTGACTTCCATGCTGTTGTGATTGCTTCCTTTCGCCAAGGTTTCTGGAAAAGGCACCCTTTCCCATTTGTAATTGATTGACTTTTTACCCACATAATAACAGATGCATTGTTCTATGTTTTCTATATTTACTGTGCCAAGGAGTATATATTACACCAAATCATCTTTATGAAATTTTTTTTCAAACTTTAAACATTTTTATAAGTTGGGTATGGTGGTGCACGCCTATAATCCCAGTACTTGGGAGGCTGAGACAGAAGATCGCAGGTTTGAGGCCAGCCTCAACAACTTAGCAAGGTCTTCAGCAACTTAGTGAGACCCTGTTTCAAGATAAAAAATAACATAGGGCTAGGGATGTAGCTCAGAGGTAGAATACTCCTGGATTCAATCCCCAGTACCACGTGCACACGCACAGACACAGGTATACTTTAAACATTTCTGTCATAGGGGAAACACATTATCATTATTTTTAAAATCTAAAAAATATGAAAAAGCAAAAGAAAAATGAAATTTACACTTCATTTCAACAATCACAAAATAATTTGCTTTCAATATGACAACTACTTAACTCTCTGTGGCCCAACCATAGCAGGGGAGTAATAAACAGACCCACTCATAGTGCAGCCTCCTAAAGTTGCTGAGTGTATAAAATGTCACTCCATGTACTGTGGCTGAAACAGCATCAGAGGTGAAGTGCGTGCTTTGGTAAGAGGTAGTGGTTATGTTGGGCATTTTCCCCTAGATCCTTGTTCCTAGGCATATATGTCAAAACATTTTTGGAAGTAGGTGTGGCATGCATTTGGCAAAATCATGATATTTGAGATGTGAGAGGTCTTTGAGTTTTTCCAACCTAGTTTTTCTACAGGAGATTTAGGAAATCAGACAGGGAGTTGGGGGGTTCTTTTCAGCTGTCCTACCCCAAGACCAACTGAGTCAGTAGCTCCAAGAGTAGATATAGGTCCTAGGGGGGAGTGAAGTGGTCCTGATGCTTGCTGACTGGACCATTGCACTGTGGCCAAGCCGCCTCCCACAGGTAAGGAAGGGGAGCATTGTAGAGGTCTCAGGATCACGTCAGTGTTCAGGTAGAGCCCGAGCAGAGCCTGGGCCTCTGAAGTGCACCCCCAGAGCTGCTTCAACCAGGCAGAGAGGCACCAGACAAGTGTAGAGAAAGAAGCAGTTTGCATGAGTTTAGCAGCATGATAATACGTATAGTTAGTCACTTACTGTAAATAGACCATGATGTTTGCTAGTAGGTAATTCAAGTAGCCAAATATGCAAATTGTTGAAAGAAAAAAAAGTTTAAAGAGGACTTGTTTACATTTTAAGCATTCATGTTTCACTAATTCCTTCTGACCTTTTTTCATCAGCCTGAATTAGTGAAGTTTTACTTCATTTCAGCTCCTAAATTTACATAATTTTGAGGGTGGGTAGAAGTTTGTTATGGATTTAACACTTTTCAGTGGGCCCATGCAATGCAGTCCCCAGGGCCTTCATGGCATGAGGTGGTCTTCTGTTGCAGAGTGTTCAATCTGAGAACAGGCAGCAGGATGCAGCTGTTTCATACCATTCTGGAAAGTTCAGTCCCCTCATAAAAATATTTTAAAAACCATGTGTCACATGTTGACCTGTGTGTGAGAAACTACTGAAAGAAAAGTACAACTACGTGAAGGCTGTGTGAGCTAGCCTTGATGGGGCGATTTGTAATGTTTCTAAATATCACAGGTGCAGCTACAATCTTGTATGACATGGCCCTCACCACCGCACATGACTGATTCTGTGAGGATCTACATGTAGGTGTTTAGATGTAGCACCATGTCTGCCTGACATAAACTAATGATGTAGACTGCTAAACATGGTGACATGATTAAACAAGATGTTAATTAGTGGCTCCTGGAAGAGTCTTGATCCTTCCTTTTAGCAGCCTTTGTTATGCATGTGCAAAAGTTAGAAATGGCTGTTCCCTGTATAGCAACAGGATTTAAGAATAAAGCATTTAAACTACCTAGTAAGACATATCAGGTCCATCTTCTTGTCCGGGGGATTGTCCAAAACTATGTCTTCGTGGGAAGGAATAGAGCAATTTTCCAGCAGGCAGTAATCATTTGTACTATTACTTAGTTGTCATGTATTGATGATCCCATTTCAATCAAACATATCTCATCCAGAGAGCTTTTGATGGGAGGAATTTTTGGAAGGGTTTAGGAAGGTTAAATCTGTGAGACATGGCTTCCATCTGGAATGCATTAGCTACAAAGATTTATTAGTCAGAGTGCCTCTGCATAATGTTCCATGGAAAGCGGGCCCTGCATCTAATTTCCAGTGTGATGTCTATATGAGGAGTGATCTTTGAAATATCATAGGTGACAATCAAGTTTGTTATAAAAATAGTAAATGCCCAGGATTTTCATGGCGGCTGTTTTAAATCCCTCGTGAGGCTGCTAAGCAGGTAGTTGATTTGTTGACAAATGATAAAACTGTAGGAATAGCAACATGCATGAAATTTTAAAATGGTATGGCCCTTTTAAGCAGAAGAAGACTATTAGGAAAATTATGAGCATTTAGTGTTTTCATTTACCCTTTTTCTGGACAAGATAGCATTCGAGAATAATAAGACTAGTACTCAACTACGTAAAGAAGTGTATCCCCCTTCTGATGAAAAATCATTTTGAAGAGTTAGTGTTGCTGATCAACAGAGAAAGCCTTATAATACCTCATGTGTTAGATAGCCTGAGACTATAGGTTCTCAGCTATAATGTGAGTGGTAGAAATTAGAAATTATGGGGTGCTAGACTCCCAGCTCTACTGATCACTGCATGGAAGGAAGAGGAAGACTGAGCAAAAATGGGGGTATGATTGCATTTGGGCTGTGGGAGTCAGGACCAGAGAGCAGTAGCTCCCCTCAGCTTCTTGCTGGAAAGGTAGCTGCAGCCCTGTGAAGGATTTCCTGCTCCTCCCCTGCCTGTTGTGGCTTGCCAACTTTAAGGTAACAGGGCAAATCCGGCCCCAGAAAAGCTTTTAAGTCCATCAGGAGGCAACAGTGGTGTTTTTAAGGTGCCTTCCCTGACTGTGTCATATCTTCCAGAAACTAAAGGGGGAAGGATTAATGCCAGGTGAAGGGCGAGCCGCCGTCCAAATATTTATCTGTGAATGTAGGTCACACCACAATGCCCAGTTGTGTCATTCCCTCTCAATGTAGGAAAAAGTGTTCTGTATCCTGGATACAAGTTCAGTACTAAATTGTTCTCCAAGGATTACAAGAGAAGTGCCAGAGCTCAGCAATTTTCTTTTACCCTAGTGTTGGGCTTCCGTGCCATTGGGCGGTTTTGTGCCAGACAATGGGATTGAGAGCGAAGTGGTGCTAGCCACAAAATGCATGTTAGAGAGTGAAAAGAGGTTTTGCCACAAGACCTCAAAGAGCAGGGTGGAGGTTTTGCCCTTTCTAGGTGAACAACAGGATCCTAAGCATGAAATGTTTCTTTTCCCTTCTGCATCTGCTGGTGTATGCTAAGAAGGGCAGAGTTGGAACAATACCTCCTAACTACAAGGGATGACACATGCCCAGGAACCCACTCAGAGTCAGAGCCTCTGTTAGCTAAGATGCATTTGAGGATATTGATTTCTTCTGCTTTCCCATCTGAAAGAGTGCCGTGGGGTCTACACACACCCATGTGCCATGCACGTCTCCCCATTTCAAAAAACTGGGCTCCCGCATATTTCACAGTGCAACCTTGCACTCAATCCGTGAGAGTCTTGCTTGCTCTCTGGGCTTGCCAGGTGGTCCCTGGTCTCCCCCCAGCTGAGGCTTCCCTTACTAAGGAAGAGCAGGGCCCTGTCTACCCCCTGCAGACCTCTTGTTTGCAGGAACCTGTGCTTACCAAGGTCTGACTATACCGTGAGGTCTTTGCATATGGTTTAGTGGGAACTAAATAAAACAGCAAAGTTAACTATGACAGGTTCCCAATGACACATTGATTGAGCCATCTATACTTTGGCAGATGATTGAAAGTACTTCCAGGACACAACTCTTGTGACAGCTATTAATCCAAGAAGTCTGAATATTACAATAAGACCACCCTTGGCTTGCTCATTTATGTAAATTACTTCAATATTCTTTGATGATATTTACATGAAACCTACTCTCCAACACCCCCCCAATGTAATACTTTCTTTTAATTCATTATATATTAATGTTTAGGCAAATGAAATCTTGAATAATTTTTTTATTTGATTAAGCAAAGCTCTTCCTTTTGATTCAAGTAATATTTTATGCTTTAAAACGTTAGTGACCTAGAATTATTGTTTTTTTGTCATTTGTTTTGTTTTTGTTTTTTGCTTCATGTAGACTTGAATGCATGGAAATATCCAAAATAAAATCTTAAGACATTTTATGGAAAAATAACCAGTTTTCTTTCATATCACAGTATAGATTATTTTTGATATTTTGAGTCACTTTACATTTTCTCCACCTTGATAATGGTTAGTAAATTTGGTATGTTTGAGATTCAGAACTTCTTTTAAGACACACACACACACACACACACACACACACACACACACAGAAATACCATGAAGTTCTATGAGCAAAGGTCTGTGAAGAAAGGTTAATTTCACCATGTCAAGCAAAAATTTTCATTGCAGTTAAATTCTTGAAAAATGAAACAACATTAGCATGTTGTCTTATCTGAAATAGAAATTGACCATCTTTGAATGAAATTTGACTTTGAACAGCAGTTGAAGTCATGCTATCTCTTCTTTTCCAGGAGAAAACTTTTGCCTAAATGCTCTGTGATGTACGAAAGAAATCTTCTACTAGTTATTTTAGTCATTTCAATATCAGTTAAGTGGCCAAAAAGAAAAAAAAAGAAGTTAGCCTGACTGATTTAATTGGCTAGTTATATGATAGTTTTATATGTAACATTGGAATAAGAAAACTATAAAATACTATATACGTATAAGATGTTGCTATTGATTCATTTAACCTAGGAGAAAGTTCACAAATTTAGTTGAGTATCATCATCCTGGATGTCTCCAGTGGAAATCACCAGGAGTGTTACAATATGGGCAGTTAAAATCAGTGTCATCTCAAAGTCACCTAGTCAAGCTGAAACAAATCAGTTTATCTCTCTGATTCATTTGTAAATGAGATTAATAATTTTATCTCATCATGTTGCTGGAAAGATCAAAGGAGTGTTTTTTAAGGGTAGTACACAAAAGTTAATTATTTTCTGTTTTGTAAACTTGATCCACTCCTCTTACAGGGACATAGAGTATCTTGAAGGAAAACATTGTTCAGCCCTTACCTTAAATATTCTTAAACCTTCCCTGGCTGGATCAGGTTCCTTCCCTTTTCTACAAGTGCCCAGGAACCCCATTTCCTCCCCATTTCCTCCCCATTTCCTCTTCATTTGAATGATCAGTTCACTCTCTGACATACTTGCTAGATTGTGAACTCTTTAAAGGGAAAGATTATTTCTACCTAGTGTCCAGCCTGCTGTCTGGCACACAGTGGACATTCAATAATTATATGCTGAAGGAAGGTATGAATGAAGAGAAAAATACACATAAGGCATAGGTCCTTTTTCTTGTAGGGATTTTATAGTAGCATCCAAGATGTGGCCTTCCACAAAATCACTAGAAGGCCTATTACAGGCATATTTGTAGACCCATAGCTCTGTTGTGGGCATACTACTTACTATTTTATATTTTCTTATCAGTGACATTAGTAGTAGACATAAAGGCTTTTTAAATGCTGGGATTGAATGTAGGGCTTTGTACATGCTAGGCAAGTGCTCTACCACTGAGCCAAATCCCCAACCCAAGAAGTTGTTTTATAATTGCCCTCAGGACTGCAGATATAAATGGTCCTTTTGTATTGTATCATGCTGGAGTACAAAATGGGGATCTCCAGATTTTAACCCTCACTTCCCTCTGGGCAGGGTGCATTGGATCTTGTATAGCCCTACAAGGCAACCCCTATTTCACAGTTGTAAGCAGGTTGCCTTTAAATTATCATAGGGAAAAAAAGTGGATGACAGATAAAATTAGCATATAAAGTAACAGTGAAACAAGTAATACAACTTCAAGTTTCTATCTCTGTGTTTTACACTGTGTTCTAAATATGGTAACTAGGCAACTCCATAAGTAAATGTTTGTCTTTTGCACCTTCAGAATGCAATTATTCCTTCAATAGCTATACTTCTTCCCCAAATATATATAATATATATATATATATATATATATATATGCTAAAACTTTCTTAGAATTTTAAACCTCCCTACAGTATCCTAAATTTTCCTACTCGTCTGATGGTTTTATTCAATTATCTATTTATTTTCGGTGGAACCTACTCCCTCCCACCCTCCTCCTTTCCACCCTCTTTTACATATTGATTATTTTTCCTCAGCATGTTCTTTTATTGGTGCTGTGTTCTTATGTTTTGCCTACCAGACTTGCTACTTATATACTTAAAGTACACTTAAAATCCCGCAAGCAGGTGCACAAACCCACCACCAACATTCCAGAGTTGCTGACAAGCCAGAGAGTGAGACTCAGAAGTTAAGATCTCAAGGTTGTGCCCACTGGGGTTGTGGTGAGTGATGGGGAAGAGGAGAAGGCCAGTGATATTGGCCTAAACATTTTTAAACAATTCTCTGTGAGTCTTATTAATCATATCATTCCTTGTTTTTAATAACAAGAAAAAAGTTGAGCTAGGCATCACATCAATAACTCTCCCAGGGTAACCTACTAGTCTCATTGGCAATAAATGCCACTGCTAATGATAGTAATAATTAAATATTTGCAAAGCCTGACTCCTGCCATTAATTTATTCTATAAAGACCTGTAAGCATTTTATTTAAATAAAATTTTTGTTTAACAGAATCATAGAATGCTCAAATTGTCTTCTGATCTTTTCCCTGTTCTTTAGGAAGGTTAGTGCTGAATTAGCCAAAAATGATGAATGTTTGCCTTATTTTGAACGCCTTTAGGATCTGGGGGATTCAATTAAGAAGCCTATGATTTCTGTCCAAATCATTTCTATAATTCTGCCTATTTCACTAAGATAGCTTTACCCTGGTGTTTTTAAAACCCTTTTCATTTGTGACATTCTATAGCATTGTTATCGTTAGATAATATAGCTAATACCTATACAGACAATATGGGTCACATATCTTAAATTAGTTCATGAAAGACTTTCATAAAAGATGTTATAAGTTCTGAGCAAGGAATCACACCTGTATGGGCATCAGGGAAGATTTTGTGAATGAGGTGATGCTTGGTTGGGATTTGTGTTACCTGTGTGACTCTTAGCCTTCAGCAGAACCATTGCTGTGTTTGTGCTAGCTGGCAAAAGGAGGTTCCAGTTTGAAATCTGAGCTTGCATTTAGTGATGAGGTTGAGGATGTAGGGTAATAGCCCTTAAGCAATCCCTAGGGAGAATCCTAGTTTACTGCAGATTTAGCCTAGAGCCCCTGATCCAAATCCCTGCTCTGTCACTTCTTCTGGGGGCTGATGAACTGGCTCATCTGACCCTTAGTTTCATCATCTTAAGCTGGGGTCAGTACTAGTTTCGAGTTCACAAGGCAGTTGAGGCTTTAGTGGAACCCAAGCACTGTGAGTGTGCCCTAAAATTTCTAAGGTGTAGGCCACTTGTGAGCATGCTCTTTCTGCCCTTCAGGCACAGATAATGGTAACTCCTACTTGGTTATTTTTCTCTCTCCTCTTTTCATAACCCAGCACTAGGTAAATGGGCAGCCATCAGTATAGGAAGTTAGTTCCCATGGGGACATGTCAGAAAAGTTAGTGGCCTGGAGAAACCTGAGCTCTCACCCCTCCTCTGCCTCTAGTTGGTTTACCTGGTCAACATAAGGCCAGTCAATCAACCTTTCTGGGCACATTTCCTTACCTCCAGTCTGAAGGCTTGGACTCCAGAGTCCCCACAGGACTGTGATGTCACTAGTGCTGCCTGTCAAACCTCAGCTTGTCCTCTCCTGGACACAAGGAGGATTGAACTTTCTTCCTTTTCCAAGTCTGATGGAACTGTATAACTGGTCACTGCCAGTGGGCTGTGGGCAGAAGTGACACATTTCATGGCAAGATGCCCCAAAGTTCTCTTTCCTCTTCCATGACAGAGCTGCTCTGCCTCCCGGGCCCTGGAGGACATCAGCAGGGAGCAGAGGCCCTGGTGACTTATGTAGGACTTGAGCATAAGGGAGAAATAAGCTAGCAGTTTTTTAGACCACTTGCAAAGTGGGGATGTTTGTTACTGCAGCATAGCACACCTCTGCGGAGTTGGCACAGGACCTTCCAGCCTAAGGCACCAGGAAGACTTCGGGAGGAGTGAAAGTTGGAAGTCAGAATGGTCATGAGTATATGCGAATCCCAGCTCCACACACTACCAACAGTGCAACCTTATGCTAGTTGCTATCTCTCTGAGTTTCCATTTGCTTGGATATAAAATGTGGATAATATCATTGATTATCTTATTGAGCCAGCATAAGGATAAAATGAGCTCTTACATGCAACACATTTTAGAAAGCACTTGGCAGACAGTAAATAGGTAATAAATAGTAACTCCTGTTAGTCTCATTTTACTATTCTAAGTTGAAGATTTTATCATCTTTCTGTACTTCTTCTGGTACCCACTGAGGCAGCCTGAGGAAGTTTGTAAGAGATATAGCAGTGGGGCATGGCTTAAAAAGAAAACAAGGGAAGCAGTACTTGAGCCCCTTTAAAGCCAGCAGCTTCTAATGGAATTGGAGATGTCTCTGTCAGTGTGAGATCTTTACATCTTAGCCAGCCCACTTCCAAAAATAGGAGTCAAAGCCAGTAAAAAAATCTGTAGTAATCCTTACTAAGAAACCATCATCCAATCTGTAGTATTTTCATGCAAAAATTTCTTTGGGAAAAGAGATTATGTATTTGTCTCACCTTGGATCTTGCAAATTTATGTCGCACTTTGTGTCTTTAAAGCTTTCGAACAAACACTATGTTGATTATATAATAAAGGCGATAGCTCATTTGGAATATTTACAAGAAAACCCCCATAGAATGAACATAATGAGAAAAATAATGAAGCAGTAATTATAATTCTCAAGGCTAATAATTTTAATAATAATTTATACTCAAACAGCTCTACACATAAGGAGATTTCAAAGGTTTATAAATATTAAGTAAGCTTTGTATGTCATGTAGCTCCTAAAACAACGCCTTGAACCTAGCACTCCTGAAACACTTATAACACCATCAGCTTATTAATCTCATTTTATAACGGGATAAACTGAGGCAAAGAAAATACCTAGATGCAGGAGTCCTTAGGGATAGAGTCCTGTCTCAAGTATCTAAATCAACCCCATCAGTACATCACCATGAAATGATTTATATCTCAGTTTTCTTTATGTCCAGGAGTTAAATTGTGTTGCACTGATTTAGCTGCCACTGGCCTGTGTGATGTGACCTCTGGGTTTTCAGAGTGATGGTCTGTCTGTGAACACAGTGGCAATAGGGGGGGAGGGGATAGGTTTTTGTGGCATGTGGCCTGTCCTTGGTTAAATGTAAGGGAAGTCTCCTGTTGGATCCTTGGCATGCCATGTCTAAAATGAGTACTCTACCCAGAAGGTCACCACTGGAAATGCCCTCCTCCTCCTCAAGAGGGGAACCAGAGCCCATAAAAAGCTGCAATCCCTGCTTACAGTTTGTGTAAGCCATTTTTTTTCTCTCTCTCTTCCATTGTGCTCATTCACACATGATATCCCAAAACAGTTAAGTAAAATGAGGGATATTATATCTGTCACACATGAGAAAACTGCAGTTATGGATCCTCTTAATGCATTCATTGCTTTCTGGACTCTGGAGTCCCCTGGGCAGTGCCACAAATCTACATGTTGGACCCTGCTTCCATATTCTGTGTGGGATTCCCTTGTGAAGCCAGCATGTGTATCAAAGGTTCATTATTATTGTTGTTAATTTTTTTATTTTTATAGCTCAAATGAATTGGCCTTAACTCATGGTAACAGTAAGGGCCGCACTGGCCAAGTACATTACAGTAATCTATTGTTGAAACAGCTCGCTCCTGGCTATGCGGTGAGTGCCGAGGTCCTGCCTGTGAATTAATATTGAAGCATCGGTGAAGGAGCCCAGAGCCTAAAGCCACTGCTTCTCTATGGGGGTTTTTGAGAGATCCTCCCCTCCTAATTTTTCCAAATTCCATTTACGAGAGATCCCTCGGATTCCAGGGTCTTGTGTGACGATAAGGATGAAGCTGGTGATCATGTATTCCCACAAAATGACTGTTCGTGGCTGCAGCTGTGGCTGGAGCTGTGCAGAGCATGCCGTCCTTCCTCACCGGCCGAGCATGAGGGTTGTTCTTTGATTTATGGTCCTGGGCTCTGTCTAGAGAGGAGCCGGGAGCTCTCTGTACCTTCTTATGTGACTCCAAACACAAAGCCTTTGTTCCGGGAATTGCCTGGTCCTAAGAAGGCAGGTCCTGGGCTAGTCTGGCAGCTTCTGTAGTCACCTGCACTTCCCTCCCCTCCCCTCCACCTATGACCCTAGGGGCCTGGCACACAGTAAGCACTCAATTATTGTTGGCTGTTGTTAGCATTATGGCTTATATCATCATCACTCTGCCATTATTATGATTGTCCTTCCATTTGCCATAGAAACAGTGCCCGGGGATTCTGCTTTGGTGCATTTAATGGGTGCTGCCTTTAGTCAACACTATTAAACTACCTCAAGGTTCTCTCCACTGGAATGGTCAGTAATCCAGTCATGCCCTTGAAATGGGCACTTGCACTTCCGTTTACAAATCCACAGTGACGGGACTATCTGCTTTACAGAGGCAAAGATTGTCTGCTTTGTAGATTTCCTACTGTGTAGTAGATGCTCAGTAAATATTATTGAACCAATAAATAAGTAGATGAAGTCTTTAGTTCTGTAAAACCAATGAATTAAGCTGTTTTATATGGTCATGCTTAGGAAGTTATTAAATACCCACAATGCATTCCCTAGAGTGAAAAAACTTGAAATATGGCTACAGTCCTTAAGCAGTTTACAAGTGAGGAGATCAGTTATATACATACAAGTAACTAAAAATTCAGTGAGATTATGGAGCATGTTTATTTTATTTTATTTTATTTTTTTTTTTTTTGCGGTACCGGGGATTGAACCCAGGGGCGTTCTACCTCCGCGCTACACCCCCGGCCCTATTTTTTTATGCTTTATTTTGAAACCGGGTCTCGCGAAGTTGCGGAGGGCCTCACTAGATAGAGAGAGAGAGAGGAGAGAGAGAGAGTGCACGCTGAGGCTGGCCACGAACCCGGATCCTCCGATCTCCGCCTCCCAAAGTACTGGGATTACAAGCGTGCGCCACCACGCCCGGCTGGAGCATGTTTATTCAATCCTGATACTTAGCGTTCTTGGTGTTATCATTAGCTTTTGTTGAGCAATTACTATCTGTCAGATACTTTAAAAAACTCTATATTATCTCATTTAAATCTCACACTCACAAAAATATCTATTGTTTTCTCCATGTTTTACAGATGAAGAAACTGAAGCTCTGAAAATTTATGTAAATTGTCCAAAATCAAATAGCTTATAAATGGTGGAGCTGTAAGGATATACTGTGTTTAACTTCTGAATACTAAAAAAAGTCATGTTGTTTACACACACACACACACACACACACACGCAGCATGTCTTTACTATTCCATTTATTTATCTTTCTTTTGGTTTAATTCCATATAATATATAATGACATATATTAATTTTATCATTATTCAGTTTTATGTGCTCTTTGTTTGGCTACCTAACAACATCTATGGACTCACACAGGATCCATTAGATACGTAATAATAAAATTCCAAATTGTGTGGTGTGTACAATAGGTAAATAATGGTTTTAGCAAAGGAATCTGAGTAGTTGAGAGGGAACTTCTCTGGAAGAATGTATCCAATCAAAATCCTTACAGGCAAGGAGCGGCGGTGGAGCATGGGCAAGAACAGAAGTAGTGTGAGCCAGCTGTGAGGACCTGCCAGGGAAGGGAGGAGCTGGCTGCTCAGTACTAGGAGAGGGTGTGGGGGGGAGAGAAGAGCAATTTAGCGAACTTCCAAAACCTGATACAAGGTGGAGGCAGGGTTAAAAACCAGGTCCATCTAAGCACCAACACCAGGAGCTTTCCACTGTGGACTCGTGTCTTTCCTAGCAAAGGCCTTGAATTCTAAATTTCAGAATACACACACACACACACACACACACACACACACACACACACACACGAGAAAAACCAGGTGATGATTAGCACGGTATTTTTTTTTTTTACTTAAGAAATATTCGTGTAAAAGAAGTAGTCATAGCCGGGCATGGGGGCGCACGCTTGTAATCCTAGTACTTGGGAGGCTGAGACTGGAGGATCCGGGTTCGCAGCCAGCCTCAGCTACTTAGTGAGGCCCTCTGCAACTTAGACCCTGTTTCAAAATAAAGGATAAAAAAATAGGGCTGGGAGTGTAGCTCAGAGGTAGAATGACCCTGGGTTTAATCCCCAGTACCACACACAAAAAAAGTCGTCATCGCCAATCTGGTGACCAGTAAATATTAATAGATTTAACGTACTGTTGTTCATTTAGCAATTGTATGCCCTTGGAAAAGAGGTGGGCAGGCTGAAAAGTTTTTTACTCCTTGAGGGGGTGATAAAAGAAAGGCTAGGCAAAAAGTTTTGTGTCTCTAATATAACTGTTAATTGAAGTGCTTGTTTATGGCTTCTCTTTTACTAAATCAATCTGTGAGCTGAAATGATCCTAGTGCTCATAAAATTATTGCTTGGAAGGAAGTGATCCTCATAGCCACAAGTGCTTTAGTTAGTGTGACCGGGGGCCACTGGGGACGGGCTGGTGCCCACTTGTGTACTCGTCCTTAGTAGCCAAATTGTCTGAAATGCATGAAAGGAAAAAAGACTAACGGATTGTGAGACTCAGATTTTGCATATGGACTTAACACATATAACAGATCAAATGCGTCTCACTTTTTATGAGTACATACAGGTGACATAGTTATAATCGTGTGCAAATTGACAAAAGAGCTAACTTTCTCTCTTTAATGGGAAAGTAGATGGAAAACAATCAAGTTTTAATTAAAGTTGAGATCCTGCTGGTAATCATTTAAAGGTTAAAGTACCACACACTGGAGGAGAAAATCCTGTGATTCATATTTTACTTGAACCACTATAGAACTCAGTTTAGACAGGAAGTTCTACCTACTGGGCTTGAAAGGACCCAAAGAAAAGCAAAGTGTGAAAGCATCTATGTTTCCAGTGTGGGCTGCTTTGTTCTCCAGGGAGCTGAATACCTGAAGCATAACTGGAATTCTCACTCCCCCCACTGTTCTGGCTTCCTCTAGGCAGAGCCCCTGTGCCCTTTGTATGCGACAGTGGTGACTTCGTTAATATAAGCAATGAGTAGCATGTGCGGCATGGCTGTGCGGCCTCAGAATCAATACGGAGCCTTTAGATTTAAAACTAATGATTTTCTGTGTTCAGCAAAAGTCAAAATCTCTCAAAGTTGCCATTGTTGGCTCCGATTTCCCCCCAGAGAATAAGAGAAGGTGTGATAAATCATTGTGCTTGCAACGCAAATAAAACACACGTCAGAAGAGACTTGAACCGGACCAGAGATGGATAATGAGAGCCCTAAACATCTTAATTATTTCAGCCTTGAATTGAGAAACCCACAAATAGAACTGTGGTAACAGTGATTGTAACAGCAGCAGACACACCATCTGATGGGGTCATCCTGCCCCCGAAGAGCACAAGTGTGACCCACCCAAGAATATGAGGATGATAGTTTCTTCCCAGCAGAATTTTAAGTAGTTGAATGGATGACGTCAAATGCTTTTGGATGTATCTATAAACTGCTGTTGAATGTACATAAAATTTCACCAGACTCTCTGATTTAAAGCCCTAGAGAAGGCCACCAAGCTCGTATGGAAATTAGCTAAGCATAATTTATTCATGAAAGGCAGAAAAGCTGAATTAATAAATACATGAGTATGTAAACTTATAACTGCATGAAGATCTGTAGAAAATATGAAAGCCAAGCTCCTTGTGTTAGCAAAAACCCTTAAGGTGTGGCCACTTGGTCCTTTCTTGCAAACAGATCTGTTTTCTGTTTTGAACGCCAATGTGAAATAAATAATAGGAAGTGAGTTTATTTTTCAGAAAGTCTCTTTTTTTTTCCTCCAAAAATGTAGATCTGCCTTGTGGATGCTGCTGTATGAGAATCAATCTAAGAGAATTATTTTTTAAAATATTAATGAAGGCACTAATTCTAGAGATTCAGAAAACTGCTTCTCTGCAGGTTTAACTCATACTTTCTCTGTCTAGACTCAATTCTGAGAGCATTTTCACGAAGTATCGTCATAAGTACGAGGTCTTGCCTTACCACAGGAGTGGCCATCAATTTTTCCCTCATCCTTCCCTCTCCATGATATCATAATCTACATGGATATCACCAACTTCATCAAGCATTGATTCAGTTGGTGTGGTTTTTATACAGCAGGAATTGGAGCAAGATATATATTGTCACACTTTTAAACATTGGTTAAAGGGAGTCTTGCCTCATATTGGATGAGGAACTGTGGAATTCTGAGCCTCCCGGCCACAGTGAAGACCTGGTTGGAATTTGGAAGTCTGGGTCTGCAGAGGTGTTACCTAGGAATTGATCATCAAGGAACACAACCCTTAATTCCTACAGTTCTTGTAATTTGGTCAGAACATCCAAAGGGTAGAGTAGTGTTTCTATCCTATCTTCATTACCGATGATATCCTTTGAGTAATTAAAAATATTTTTCTGAAAGTCTGTTTTTGGAAAATATCAATCTACTTCAAACTTTGCCCCTATTCAAGGGATGAGGACTGAAACAAAGATATAAACCCTTTAATATTATTCTTAAGTGAGGATTATCATGCAGACATGGCAAAAGTAAATCAGCAAATGCTTTTCTGTCCACAGCTATGATCAATAAAGAAATTTTATTTAAAAATTTTACATAAATCTGTGTGTCTTATGAATGTTAACTCATTAAATTCATGTGGCAAC
The DNA here is from genome assembly GCA_004027185.1 of Glis glis. Taxonomy (NCBI): domain Eukaryota; kingdom Metazoa; phylum Chordata; class Mammalia; order Rodentia; family Gliridae; genus Glis; species Glis glis. The sequence goes on from PVJS01004582.1 coordinate 34,131, forward strand.
TCTGTGAGATAGGAAAAATCATCTCTATTTTATAGATGAAAAAAAGACACCAAGAGGTATATAACTTACTCAAGATCTCACAACCAATTTGGAAATCAGCCCTCATGTTGTAGATAGCCATTTAAAGCAAATACAAAGTCCCCAGGGCTTTCTAATCTTAGTCCTTAAAATGTTATAATGGGATCTAGTTATTTTGGAATAAGGGGAAAAAGAATGTCCTCTTCCTAGCATGAATCCCTCCATTGACTTGGGCTGAGAGTTTTTAAGAGACTGTTGACAAGCCTTACTGCAGTATTCTCATGCCTGCTCTTGAACACTCGCTTCTCACTAGTCTGACAATTGTCTGGTAGGCCGGCTTTCCGTTGCCAACTGACCAATGAACATGCATGTGTAAAATCAGAAATGTATGTGTCCTGATTATTTATTGCTCCATTTAATAATATGACCTCAGCCGGGTATGGTGGTGCACGCTTATAATTCCAGTACTTGGGAGGCTGAGAGAAGAGGATCGCAGATTCGTGGCCAGCCTCAGCTACTTAGTGAAGCCTTCTACAACTTAATGAGACCCTGTTTCAAAATAAAGAATTAAAAATAGGTCTGGTGGTGTAGCTCAGAGGTAGAATGGTTCAATCCCCAGTACCACAAAAAAATAAAAATAAAATAATATGACCTCAAAACTTGGTGGCTTGAAGCAGAGGCACCATTTACTTCCCAAGTGTGCAGTTGAGGCAGTGCATGGTAAGGCTAGTTTTTTTCTGCTTGGCATCAGCTAGGCAGCTCAAAGGCCTGGTTAGAACCATCTGCAGCCTCACTTCTGCACAGTTCTGGTGATCGGTGCTACCTATCCACTGAGACTTCATCTAGGACTTTGCCTGGAACACCTATCTGTGGTCGTCCCATGCAACTACTTCCTCACAGTGTGGCTGAGTTCCAAGAGTCGAGGTCCCAAGAGGAAGAGAGCCAGGTGAAGACACCTTCCTCAGAAGTCATATAATACCACCTTCAACACACTCTTTGGGTTGTGCCTGTCCAGTTTCAAGGAAAGGGAACATGGATCCTACTGTTTGAGGAAGGAGTGTCAACATCACTTTTTAAGAAGAGCATGTGAGATGGATATATTGGTTCAGCCATCTTTGGAAACACAATCTTCCATACTTCATGTTCTATTAAGAATTTAGTACTAGCTGGGCGTGGTGGCACACACTTGTAATCTCAGTACTGGGAGGCTGAGAAAGGAGGATCGCAGGTTAAGAACAACCTCATCAATGTAGCAAGACTTTCAGTAACCTGGTGAGACTATGTTTCAAAACAACAACAAAAATTTTTCAAAAATGGCTTGGAGTGTAACTCAGAGGTAGAATGTCCCTGGGTTCAATCCCCAGTATATACACTCACAAAAACAAACAAAAAGCAAAAATAAATTTAGGACTTTTGATATGAAATGTTTTTCTTGAACAAATCCTTTTGCTATAAGAAAAGGGACCTTACTGAACCATGGGTTGAACTGAAATAGCTGTCCAAAAAATTGAGTTTTACCAGGAAATCAACTCTCGTATCAAATAGAGATAACTGAGGAAGGGGGAGGAAACTTTCTAAAGTTAATTCTAGCCTTGCACCTACTTCATAGTAAAAAACTTTAGAGGTGGGAATTCCCCAAACATATGTAAGGTGGCTCATTTAGGCTGATCACATCTTTAACAGTTACCAAAGGATCTTAAGCCAGATGTTAGCATTCTAGTTTCTATCAAAAAGCCATGTTGGATTTTTTTCATTATTTAATATGAGAACAATAGAAGTGAACTTTTATGAAGTTTTCTCCCTGTGGACTCCAAATGAAGTTAACCAGATGCATTTTCGGAAAGATGATGTTCATTTTAGAGATGCTCTGTTTACTGGGCATCCAGCCCAAGAACAAAGTGGACCCTGACTTTGAGAAATTTAGAAGCTAACACAAGATTTGTGGAACGTGGTTTTTAAAAAGAACAATGGTCTCTTTATAGAAGGGGTAGGAGGTTGTAACAATCTGCCACGTGGCACTGAGAAATTTCTCCAATGGTGTGATAAATTTGCCCTTAGCCACTTTTTTGTTGTTTGTTTGTTTGTGGTACCAGGGATTGAGCCCAGGGGCATTCTACCTCCGAGCTATACCCCCAGCCCTATTTTTTTATTCTTTAATTTGAAACAGGGTCTCACGAAGTTGTGGAGGGTCTCACTAAGTAGCTGAGGCTGGCTGCGAACCCGGATCCTCCCGTCTCAGCCTCCCAAGTACTGGGATTACAAGCGTGCGCCACCATGCCCAGCTTGCCCTTAGCCAGTTATATACAGTCCTCCTGTCTGTTTTGCAACCAAAACTGTGCATATTAGATAGCTGTTCTGGGTTAATAACAAAACTTAGGCTTGCACAGTGCTTGATGAATTCCAAAATACTTTCACATCCATTACCAAATGTGATGCTCACAGTAAATCTGTAAGGTGGATAGAATCATTATCTCTTTTTCACATGGGGACTTGAGAGCAAGTCACACTAGCAGAGGAACTGAGGCAGTAATCCCATGACCAGACCTCTTGTCCACCTCGCTTTATTCTAACCACGTGATTTTAGTGTTATATTGAAATAACTGACCAATGTGGAGGTTAAAAGCAAGATCTCCCTAATTTTAGGCCACAGCAAACAAAGTGCATGGCTGTGCTTATGACAAGGATGTGAAGAATGGACCAGTGTGGTGCAGAGGAGAAAGCACTGGAACGGGAGGCAGGAGGCATGGAGCTTCATGTCCTGGCTCTGCTATTCATTGTCATGCCTTGATGTGACACGTGGAAAAAGTGGATTAAGCAGTCTTACTAAGGTTATTTTCTAAGATTACTATATCATAATGTATAAAAACAGTGATTGGTATTAATATTCTTTTTTTTTGCGGTACCAGGGACTACACCCCTAGCCCTATTTTTTATACTTTATTTTGAAACCGGGTCTCATGAAGTTGTGAAGGGCCTCACTAAGTAGCTGAGGCTGGCCGCGAACCCAGATCCTCCCGTCTCAGCCTCCCAAGTACTGGGATTACAATTGTGCGCCACCACGCCTGGCTGGTATTGATATTCTTACAGAAGTCAGGTAAGTAGGTAGAAATGAAGTGATAAAATGATTTTTAATCTAATAGAGTTAAAAGGGGGAAATTACCAATAGAATGTTTGAGTGGGGTTGTAAGAAACACAGGAGGAGGAAATGTAAAGAGAATTTCTTTTTATTAATCCATCACTTATTTATTGAGCATGTACTGTGCTCCGGTCACTTTCCATACTCAAGGGCACAGAAGATTCTCTGCCCTCCCGGGGCTTGTTTCTGATGGGAAGAGAGAACAAATAAGTAAAATACTTGTATGTCAAATGATTAAAATTGGTACGGAAGGATGAGGAGATAGGCAGGGCTGGGGCTAGCATGCCATTGCAGTGTGAACAGTTGATCCAGGCAAGTCTCGCTGTGAGAGTGACATTTAAACAAAGCCCTGCAGAAGGGGGCAGAGGGAGCCAGCCCTGCCGGGATCTGGGAGAGGAGCCGTCCAGGCAGTGTGGCTGCTGAGGCAGAGTGAGGTCGGGTTGGAGAGCTCAGAGGGTTTTGCAGGATATTGAAGGCCTTAAAGGCTCCTGTAAGGAACTGTGTTTTTATTCTGAGTTGGGGCTGGGATTGAGCTATGGAGTGACATGATTTGATTTGGGTTTCAAAAGAATACCTTTAATGTGTCTTTTATCTCACTAAAGCTGCTACTAAAGAGAACAACAAAACCAAACACCTCTGTCACTTTTCTAAAAAAAACTATTGAGAATAGATTAGAAATTGGAAGGCCAGGGAGCTCTTAGAATCTCCTAGGCTAGAGAGTTGGTAGCAGTGCAGGTGGTGAGAAGGGCACAGGTTCTCTAGAAATGAATGCTAAGCCCATGGGACTTGCTGACTCATTAGAGGCAAGGGTGATTCCAGGGTTTTGCCCTGGGCATCTGGATAATGGACTTGCCTTCGACTCAGAGAAACCTGTGAGAAAGCAGGTGTGGCTGTGTGTGCACATGAGCAGGGTGGGGGGTAGATTAGAAGTAGAAGGATGTATACAAAGCCAAAAAAAAGGCATTTATTATTGATATGATTACATTACTTTCCCAGAGAATTTGAAAAGGATTATAATAAGTGTAGAGATAGAATAAAGATGGAAGCCATTTGGAAAGAGTACAAGTCTTAAATCCAACCAAACAGTGGTAGAGCTGAGCAGAGGTCCCCTTTGGGAACAATAGCCTTGCTTGCTTGACCTTTGCAGGTTATTTGTGGCCAACAGTAAAAATATGGGGGTAATGGCCGGGCGTGGTGGCGCACGCTTGTAATCCCACTACTTTGGGAGGCGGAGAACGGAGGATCTGGGTTCGCGGCCAGCCTCAGCTCTCTCTCTCTCTCTCTCTCTCTCTCTCTCTCTCTCTCCTTAGTGAGGCCCTCCGCAACTTCATGAGACCCGGTTTCAAAATAAAGTATAAAAAATAGGGCCGGGGGTGTAGCGCGGAGGTAGAACGCCCCTGCGTTCAATCCCCGGTACTGCAAAAAAAAAAAAATGGGGGTAAGGTGGAGATGAAGAGCATGACAACCCAGAAGAAGTAATCATTAAAAATAATTTTAGAGACATTCATCTATTCATTCTTTTAATGAATATGCATATGCCTTCTTGAGACTCAAAGAGGAAGGGCAGTGCAGTCCTGCCCTCAAGTAGTCAACGATCTGGTGAGAGAAACAAAGCAAGTGGTGACATCCCTGCAGAGGACACCGTGTTAGTCCTCTGAGCCCTTTGGGAGAAGGGAAGAAGGGTCAGTTTTAGGGCAGGTTCTCTGGAGGCAGCATCACCGGAGCTGGAAAATTTATGTAGAACAGGAGTTAGCAAACAGGAGATATGGCCTACATGGTAAATATAGCTTGCTGCCCATTTTTGTAAATAAAGTTTTATTGGAACCTCAGCCACACTTATTCATTTACAAGTCATCTGTGATTACTCTGGCACTATAACTGCGAAGTAATGGCAGCAGAGACCCTATGACCCAGAAAACCTCCAGTGTTTACTACCTGGCCATTACAAAATGTTTGCCAATGCCTGCATTCTAGAAAGGGGAGATGCCATGGCATATAGTTCTATTTGAGGAACTGCAAGCACAGGATGGGGGCAGGGAATGGCAGAGTGTGGGGCTGGTGAGGCAGGCAGGGACCAGCTCTTGAGCCCCTGCACCCCATGGTGAGGAATATGAACTTGTCCAGAACAAAGGGAATCAATGAAGGATTTTAAACAGTGACACTACAGGGTCATACTTGAGCTTCAGATGGATTATTCTGTTTGCTTCATAGAATATAGATTTAAGAGTGGAAAAAACGTTTAAAAAGAAACTCTTTGGAGATTTGTAGGAGTGATTTATGCAATATTTAATGAACAGATTAAAAGTTTGACCATAAATTTAAGTGGAATATTATGCAATGATTATAATGAGGGGTATCTAAATTATACTGATAAGGACTAACAACTTCAATATCTTATGTAAAACTAATCAAGGACACTGCATGCAAAAACACACAAAATGTGCTAGTATATGCATGGAAAAATGGAGAAAATATACAAAAACTGTCAAAAATATTTTCTAAGGGGAAGGGAGGTAGAATTACAGGAGACAATGTCTTTAATTTTACATGTTTTTGTACCCTGTGATTTTTATTTTTCTTATAATGAAAATGTATTGACTTTCAATCAGACCAAAAAAATTAACTTTTTGAAGTTATTTGTCAGAGAGAATGAGGGTTTATGCCATGGCTCAGGACAAGGAAGGAGGGATGAAGAGAAGGGAATGAATTTGAGAATTTAGGGAGTGAAATTAGCAAAACTTAATCATGTGGGGAGGTGAAGAGAAGGAGAAAACCCAGGTTTCTTTTTTCTTTTCCATGTGGTACTGGGAATTGAGCCCAGAGGCATTTTACATCTGAGTTACACCCCAGCCTATCTTGTTTTTTTATTTTGAAACAAGGTCTCACTAAGTTGCTGAGGCTGGTCTCAAACTTGAGAACCTATCTCAGCCTCCCAAGTCCTGGGAATGCAGCCCATCTAAAAACATGGGTTTCTATTTTGGGTAACTATGGTGAATTGTGGTATCATTAATACAGTAAAAGTAAAATGTGATAGCCTTTATTTGTTACTTAAGATGTGCAAAGTCTCGTGCTAACTATACTTCACACACATTAGCACATGTGAACTGTCAAGTGAAGGAAGAATTTTTATTGTTTCCATTTCATGATGAAGAAACTAAGCCTCAGAGAGATGAAATGGCTCACCCAAGGTAGTATCATTTATAGGTGGGTTAGCTGGGAGCTGAACACAGATCAGACTGCATGACTACCCTCCCTCCCTTCAGTGAATTTTTAAAAGAGCAGTGCAGGTAGAAGGATAAAATCAGTTCAGGGTATACTGTGTCATCAACATAGAAGTTTTGAATTATCAGGATAAACTGAAAAAATGAAACCAAAAGGTTGAATTTTGGAGAATGTTTAAATTTAATAGATCTTAATATAGCACCAAGGTTTTAAGAATAATGATGAGGCATATATGACAGACTTTCCCCTTTACTTGTGTTTGGAATTTGACATGCTTATCACCGCAGTAAATAATATATGTTTAAAAGAATTAGAATAAAGCAAAATTTATGTATTTTCCTTTGCATCAAAAATCATAGGCTGGTTTGTACACTTAACTCAGTGAACATCTGTTGAGTGCTCACTGAGCACAAAGAATATTGATGCCGCATTCTTATCTTCTTTAACTTTTTATGTTCTGAACTTTCAGTGGGGGTGGGGAGAACTAGGATGCAAAGGCTACATAATTTTCTAAGTAGATCTCGAAGCCACCTTCAACTCTAGAAGCATCCAGAGTCCTTCTGTTCCTGTTTCTTCAGGTGCTTACTGCAGGCTTGGTTGAGGGATTCTTTTCTTTGACAATTACATTCCCAGTTCTGGTGAGGAGTGTTTGGGTTAAAGGTAAACTGAACTGCTCGAGGCAATGTAGTGGGCCTTTGTGAAGGGGAGAAAAACCGATGCACCTCCCATGAGAGGGAAGCAATTCCTCAATGTGCCACTTCACCCTGGCATTCAGCCACCAGAGGGGGCATGGGCCAGAGCAAGATAAATTCTGCCAGCTGCCTCCCTGGTTTCCCTGCCCGCCAGAGCAGGACCATAGCCATCCTCATTTCAAGATGGGAATGGAGCTTCACTTACCATTTGATGCAAACCGAAGTGGTTTACTTGGATGCCTTAAAGACTTTCTAAAAAGCACAGAAGAACGTCCCATTAAAATTGACTTGAAAGCATAATGATGGTTTTCTGGAGCACCATGCCCCATGTACACTTTACTTCCTCTCTAATATGTTATTGATTTTTTATCCAAATATAGATATGGGCTTTCAGAAAGAGGAATCAGGCTGTCAAGTTTGACCATTCAACATAAAGTTTGTACACTGCATCGAAATGTGTTTTTGACACAGTAAAATACATTCCCTTTATGCTCATTGTAATTCACTTTATAGCGACTCACTTAATAGCAGAACATATATCATTTATACTGCCATCCTTCATGCTTTTAAACTGTAATATCCTTTCCTCAATGACTACTTGTCAATTTCACTGATCTAGATTTGATTTCATAAATTAACTAGGCCAATTAAGTAGAGAGTTATCATTAGAATAAGAAGTAGAAGCAAATAAATATTAATCTTCCATCTCTGAATGTCGGTATTCCAACACAACTTTGATCGTACTTGAACGCTACTTAATGGGGAAAAATACACCCCTCCTCTGTCAATTTAGTCTTGCCCAATTTAAATATTTATGAGTAGTTTTCATTCATCTTCTCATTCCAATTCCATCCCATTTTGGGGCAGTTGTCTTTCTATGTCATCAATATAAAATGTAGGAAGTGAGCAAATACCAAGAACTTCATTAATTAAGGATTCTGACTTGGGCCATTTGCTCAACATTTCCAGCTGGCCCCTTTGCCTGCGGGACCTCTGTTCAGAGGCTCAGGCACCGCAGCTTATACAGGAGAGCAGTTTGCCTGCAGTGCACTTCTCTACATTACCTTAGTCATTTTGCCATGCAGAGACTTTTGAGATGCAGATGATTTCACTTTTACAAAGAATGTCTCTCTTGGCCATTCGTGGTGGTGCACTCCTGAAATCCCAGTACATGGGAGGTTGAGACAGGGGGACTGCAAGTTTGAGGCCAGTGTATGTGGTTACTTAGTGAGATCATGTTTCAAAATAAAAAAAAGAAAATAGGGCTGAGTGTATAGCTCAAGGGAAGAATGCCCCTGGGTTCAATCCCCAGTACAGAGGGAGGGAGGAAGGGAAGGAGGGAGAGAAGGAGGGAAAGAAGAAAGGAAGGAAGGAAGGAAGGAAGGAAGGAAGGAAGGAAGGAAGGAAGAAAGGAAAGAAGGAAGGAAAGAAGGAAGGAAAGAAGGAAGGAAAGAAGGAAGGAAGGAAAGAAGGTTCTTTCTAAAAACTTGGGATCAGGGACTTCTTCACCTCTTATTTAAATGATTATTCTTACAGTATTAACAAGAAACTTGCTCTATCTTCCCTGGAGATGGAAAAGAGTTTGTCAGCATGATTTTTATTAAAATGTTCTGTATACATGAATGCAATGAAAAAAATCAGCACTTAGCCCTTTGTTTCCCTCTGGATCTAATGATGTCAACTTCGTGTGTGTGTGTGTGTGTGTGTGTGTGTGTGTGTGTGTGTGTTCCTAGATCCTATGCACAATCGTTTGTCTTTTGGGGGAGTGGAAGAGTAGAGAGGTTGCTCCTCTTGGATGCCTTTCAATTTCTCTGTCCCAAATTATAGAAATATTAAACTGCTGTGGTAAGGAACATCTTACTAGATTGTCCATGAAGACAATTCCTAAGAGCATGTAGTCCAGGGGTCCTAGGAAAATCAAGTCAGGATTCCTGTTTCCATCTTAGCTCTGCTCTCATTGCTCCTCCATAACTCTGAATAAGGGCAACTTAATCATGTGCCTCACATACACGCATGCACCACATTCACTCACACACATACAAAATGGAACACACACAGCCACACCTATTCATTCACACAGCGCGCGCACACACACACGCACACACACACACACACTCACAGTCAAATGTCTAGTTTGGGGAACATTTGGTAATGCATGAGGGAGGGCATTGCTAGACTTAGTTTTCCCCACTTGCTCTGATTAAACACTTTGCATCTAGCAGCCAGCAAATCAGAGCTTCTTCCTCTCTCCAAGTTCACTTACCCCCTGCAGCCCTTCAAGCCTCAGTAGTTTCACCATAGTAATAATTTCTCACTAAGAATTTTAAACAAGACTTTGCCATTGGACATCCTTTGAAATAGTTAGCTTTGCTTCACCATTTTTTGTAACTTGCCAAAAATCACAAATAAAAGGGACTATGTCCTCTCATGCTTCTTCTCTGGTCATTATCAGGGAAAATATGCAGAGTCTGGTCCAAGTAGAGTGCTCCCCAAACCTTGCTGTTACTTTGAGAACAGTTTTAATGAGGCTTGCAGCTGAGCCAAGCTCTCCTGTTGTGTTATTATTTGGGCATGTGGAAGCCCTAGTGATTGATCTGTGTGGGGGAACTGGCAACACTTGCATGCCCTCTGGGTAGAGGCAGAGCCTCCAGCAGGAAAAATTAGGGAAAGAGAAAAAAAGGAGAGGAAATGTTTATCACCCATCTCCTAGCATTTTATGGCGGTGTTATGGTGAACTGGGAGATGAATGTGTATATTCATGGATTTTGCACCACTTTAAGCACTAATAACATTAAATCAACCTTAATACTTCATGCCAAATGTGCTCTAAAAGAGGGAATAATGGGAATTTTTGTTGACTTTAGTAAAGCATCAAAAGTTACACTGGAAATGCATAAAACGCTACAATGCAGAGGTCACAATTATGCTAATATCATGATAATATAAAATATTAAGTCACCAAAATGACAGGATTTACAACCAACTATCCTCAGTCCCCAGAAACCTTAGCAATAAGCTCATGGTAAACACAACAGCCTGTCCTCCCAAGGAGTCTGATTACAAATTTAAATATGTATATGATTAGAACTCTGCCAGTCTCCCTCCCCTAGAGATAGATGAAGTAAAATTTGATTTATATCATACCTGCAACTCTATTGTGTTACATTCACTCTGTTTTGCAGAATCGCTAGTAGGTCTGATGAATTTTGCATTTAGCAAGTTGCTTTTGGGGGAAAACAGGGACTGCTATTAATGATCTTCAATAGCTCTGTAATCTCATGAAGTAAGACTTAAACGTTGATACAGAAGAGTCAAATATTTGGAAATGTAGTACTGGCAAATGGGGAACTGTGCATGTGTGTTCCCTTCTCTTCTCTGTGTCCTGGTTGTCCAGCTCAGGTCCTGACTTGAAAAGCCTTTACTCTGAGCCTAATCTCATGGCCTTTCATTGGCCTTTAACTGTATGGCCCCCAATCACATTAGCGGTCTCCTCTTCTATGGAGCTCTTTGCACACAATAAACTATCAGTGGCCGTGGTTGTCAGGGAAGGTAGAAACACCATGGCTGTTCAGCATCACTAATTATTGTCAATTCTGACCAAATAGCACTGACTTGTATTTAACTTAACCATTGCCACTATGACAATAGAAGGCAAGGAAAGATAAACATGTGATTATCATACACTGTTATCGTAAGCTGATGCTCTTTATTATTTCTCTGGGCTGAGGTCCTTGCTTCATCTATTTTGTTATGCCAACTAAAGTCAACAAATGCATGCTTACGGGTGGTACGCTTTACCTCTTCATTGCCAAATGCATACATGTTGCCTGCCCTTATACTTACAGCTTGCTCTGGCAAAGGTAATAAATAAATAAATGAGTGTGTGTGTGTGTGTGTGTGTATGCTTTACCACTCTCTATATATTACTGGTATCATCACCACTTATTAGTCTCTACCAGCAGAGTGTGTACTAAACTAGCCCCAAACTGTGAGGCTATCAACTGGGACAAACTGTCATTCTTACCTACATGCTTATCTAGGGCACTCCTTTACCCACCTGTCACTCTGTCACGTCATTAATGCTAATGTTGCAGATGACAATAAAATAAAACAAGTTTCCCCAAAGGGATTCCTGTCCCTGCACTGTTAAGAAGAGCTCTAAAGCCATGTTTTTAAAGTGCTGCTTGCAATCCCTAGAGGTTGCAGCAAAGTTCTTATAGGAGTTGGCAGCATCAAAAGAACCCTGAAACTCTACAGGCACTTTTCCTCGCTCCATCCCTCCATCTTAGCAAGAGCCAATCAATATTTCTTGATCTCCAATTTTGTGCAAAACTCTGTTTGTGCTTAGCCCTTCTGGCAATCTCCTTCATTGCCAGCTCCCTCTTTCTGGGACAAAAGGAATGTGTTCTTTCTTTTAACAGGATGGAACATCTGAACCCATTTATTTTCTTCAACTCATGAAGAATTGGTTAGGGTTTGAGGGCTTCTCTAACCCCTTGCATGACTCTGAGAATAAAAAAGTATGGGAGAGCCATTTCCAACATTATCGAAATTATATTTGTTTCTAAATAAATGGAATTGTTTCCCCCTTTTCCTCAGGAGGCTTGAGTTGGCTGGCTTCCCAAACACAACCTTTTGGATAATAAATTCCTTTTGAAAAGAAGCACGAAGCCCTTTTGATGTTATAAATAGTATATGTAGTGGAAGGGAAAGGATCGTGTAATTGCAGCACAAAGCCGGAGTGATGTCTGTGGGATAAAGCAGGTTTTATTCTTCGCTCAACATTTTGTAACTTTATATTAGAAGATGTATTTTAATAAGCACTTAATAAGCATTGACAGTTTTTGTACCTATTTGCCACTAATGCAGGCTGATTCACTGATTTATTGATATTCATCTACAACTACAGCTCAAAAAGAAATTCAGCCATGTACTGCTATCACAGGCCTTTCGGCAACGTTCTATAAGGCAAATTACAGTCTGGGATTAGTTCTGAAAAAGCAAAAGATTTGGCTGTTCCATGGAACTCCCCAACAACTCCCAAGGCAGTCAATTCACTCCCTGGATCTTTCTTTCCCTGTCCTTCTTCCCCCCTTTCTTCCTCCCTCCCTTTTTCCCTTCCCCTCAACTGTCTCCAAATACATACCTTAAAAAACTCACTTCTCAGGAAGGCCTGTTGCCTTCCCCACTGTGACCCCTTTCCCCTCAGGTTCGATGCTTGTTTTTGGCAGGAATTAAAAACCCTGAAGACATAAGCCTCCCTTTGTCAATGCAGTGGTGAGGCCCATGCATCAGTAAATGTCACTGAGGTGTCAGCCCTTTACATCATAACTGCAGCTCATTTCTTTGCATTGACAGTGATGCTTATACTGAGTAAGGATTAGAATGGGCACATTTCCAGATCTTAATTACATCAGGCATAAGGATGAGCAACAGCATTTTTCTTTGGGGGAGAGGAGGGGAGGGGATCGAGAGAGGGGGAGAGTAATGCTGAATTTGGCCATCTAGAGCCTCATGCGTCCCCGTTTATCAAGAGATAATAGGATTAAGCTAAGCTATGGGACTTCTCTGGCTAATGCTGCCTTCAGCAGGGGTCTAATAAGGATAGATATAATTGGGTAAATGGTGAATAAGAATGAAAAAGTACATAGTATAAGCACAATGCTTAGGAATAAATAATGACAAATTGGATTTTGTCCAATCTCTGCAGACTTGGTTAAACTCTGGCATCCTACACTGAGTCATAAGGGGTAACAAACATCTATCTTTCTCCTCACCTCGCTTGTGTCTGTTCATTGCACATATCAGAAAGTATCCTCTCAAGTTCAACTGGAGTCTATCAGTACTGCTCCTAGGAAATCAAGTAGGAACTGTTCAGGCACATTCGAATAGGGTTAAAGAAACAGAGTAAATTAAGTGCCTAAAAACAAATGTGCTACAAATTAGAGTTGGTTTCTTTGACCCTTATCCATTTACAGAATTTACCCCATTAACAGCTGGAAATTTATTTTCGCTTTCTTCACCTCTCCAAGAGGAAAGCAAACATATAACATAGCCCCCAAGGAGTAATTAATTAGATCATTTACTGACATGGATTTGACTAGTTTATTTAAATACAATTCTGTTATTTATTTATTTTACAACATTATGCAAGAGGTTGAAACTCCTGTTCTAATTTGTACTTAGCAAGAATCTCTGAAAAAAATATCACAGTGAAGGAAATAAACAAAGAGCCAGTGATCAAAGGGCCACAGTGAGGAATGCATAAGAGAATTTCACCAGGATGAGTATTTCAGTGATTAAACAAAAAATAAGGGGTGGGTAGAGTTGCAGAGTGAGGGGGAGGACGAGGCTGTTTGTTTGTTTTATATTCCCCTGGGCATGTTTTAACAAATATAATGAGTTCATTGATAAGACACTATATGAGAAGGGAGGAAAAGACATTTTAGAAATAAAGGATGACAGCATAGGTAAGAAAGGTATAAGGAGTATGCTGATTAACACAACAAATGAAGGCCGCTTTTGAACACAGGCAGTGGAAAATTCATAAACTCAGAAGCAAGTTAAGAAAAAAAGATAACTGTGTAACCTCACAAATGATAAAAGTTGTAAGCCTTCCTGGAAAATGAAAGGTTCATCAAGTGTATTTTCAAAGGCTGGAGGTAAAAGTTATTGAGTCTCCTCTAGAATTAAGTAGTTCTTTTTCATTTTTTGAGAAACAAGTTATGACATGATAGGACAGGTGTTCGCATTCAATGCCTTAAGATAAGTGAGTGGCCTTCTAAATGCTTGTGTATCGTTTAAATGTCTTCATTCAATGAGCTTTTAGAGAAATCCTTGACTCAATATTCATATACACCCCTCAGCTTTATTGCTGTAGCCATAGATGCCCAAAGTTGGTGATACTATACTACACCTCCCCACGAAAGGGGTAGTAGACTGGGATGCAGTTGGAAGGTGTTGAATAAGAATGAAGGGATGGTGGCTCAACATCATGGTGCATGCCTGTAATTCCAGCACTTGGCAAGCCAAGACAGAAGGACTGCAGGTTTGAGGCCAGCCTCAGCAACTTAGCAAGACCCTGACTCAAAATAAAAAAATAAAATAGGGTTGGGGGTATAGCTTAGAAGTAGACTCTCTTGGGTTCAATCCCCAGTATACTCCAAAAATAAAAGATAAGAGGATGGTGGAAGCACCTGGGGACCTGAGTAATTTTTTTTTCTGAAAAGGGGACAGTAAGGTAGTAAGTTTGGAAATCTGAGTAACCTATGGGTTTGTGATGTTCTGGCCACTCTGACTATAGAATGCAGAGACTTCTCGCCTAGATAGTTACCCCACAGGGAGTTTGAAGATCTGCGCAGAGGAAGAGCTGTGAAGATACTGAGGTGGCTTTTCAAATGGGGAGTGGACAGATGACATTCTAATCCCAATTTTAAGAGAGCTGAGGAGGCCAGTACCCTTCGCCTGACCCCCACCTCAAGGTGTCCCTCACTCTTTCCTACTTGTCCTTCCTCCACTTGGGACCGCCCTGGTCCTCCCCTTCCTTCCCACCGAGGCTCACCTCACCGCTCACTGTCTCCTGACCCTCCCTTTCTACCTCATCTCATCTACCTCTTTTCTCAACCATCTTTTTTTCCTCTTTTTTCTGTTTCTCTTTCACTCCATTGGAACTAAAGAATTGTTTGGGTAGTAGTTAAAAATTAAAGTATGCCAATTATGTAACTGAATTGAAATATTTTGTTGAAGATACAAATCATTTTCAAAGAAAGTAGTCAAGCACTGTTACAGAAAAAAATACACTAGTTTAAAATGTTTGTCTTGAGATCCAGCCATGGAAGGGGAAGGAGGACCAGAGGCAGGGGACTTTGTCTCAACTTTGTTTGTTGACTCTGTCATCTCCCTTCATGTTTCAACAACAAAAAGTGGCTGGGTAAATAATGCAAAGGGTATGAGGCTTTGGCATAATTTAGAAATGAACAAATAGAAAAATGGCTCCATCTTTGATAGCTCAGCTCAGCGCTCTGGGTGTCAATTCTGCAGGAGGGTTTCAGCTGCCAGTGTTTTATGCTTCCCGTCACCTGTGGGTTTTCCTTGAAGAGAAAATCAAGGCTATTCTCTTACTAGGACAACACATTGACAGAGGTATCACTTTTCGTATCTACCTTTCCCACAACACATATAGAACTTAGACCTGGGTTTCCATGGCATTCCGAAGGCTGGGTCAGAAGGGTTCAGGGATAGCACACACGATGCCCCTGTGGCCACAGGTACTTAACTGATGGGAAAGGATGAGGGATCATGGTTCCAGGTGAGCAGTTGTGTCTTAGGGCCTTAGGCAGCTTCTCTCTTAGGAAAGTGACTACAGGGTGATGAGACCACTAGTGGGAACTGGTGGTCATTTCACATGGTCCTTGGCACCAGGTGCTGCATGAACCAAGCACCACCCTTGAACAGCTTTCCCCCTTCACCAAAATATGCTCCTTTTCTCCATCGAAGGGAGGCACCAGCCCTCTGCTGGACAGTACCAGCTTTCTAGGTGTTACTGCCAGTAATGTCCCTCTTTATCCTCCCCCTAATGGCCTTCTAGAAAGGCTTCAAGTTTTGGTAGCCTTGTACATTTTTCAGTTTCACTAGTTATGCTCATGGTATATATTCATCCAACAAATATTAAGTGTCTACTGTATGCCAGGCACAGTTCTAGCCACTAGGGGTACAGCAGTGAACACGAAAGACAAAACATTTTGCCTTCATGGATCTTAGAATTTGATAGGGGATATTAGACATTAAAAATAAGGTGATCATAATTATATGATTATTATGATTGAAGGCAATAAATTCTGTGGAAGAAAATAAAGCTAGAAAGGGATTTAATGAAGCCTGGATGGGAGGGTTATAGTTGTGAATAGGATGGTCAGGGAAGACCACATGAAAAGGGACGTTTGGGTATAGGGGTGGGGAGAGAGAACTGAGTAACTGGCTAGTGAGCACTGTGAGGTAGGACCTCTTCCATCTCTTCCCAGAGACTAGATTAGTGCCTGACCCACAGTAGGCAGCTACTAAGAATGTGGTGGATGAAGAGCAATCTGTATTCACCTGGCCCCTCTCTTTGGAGCACAACCTCATGGAGAGGAGGCATGGGTACTGCTCTTCCTTCCTCCAGTGCCTTTTGCATAACTTGACCAACAGGAACACTCAGTAATGTCCAGATGTCTGATCCAAAGGTAGAAATAACCAGAAGATTGGGAGAATAATTACCCATGCAGAGCAGCTCTTCATGCTAACTCATTTATAGAAGTCCCCACCCTGTGACTGTGTGGGGGACACCGATAATACTTGAAGCCATCTGGATTTCAGCATAACCACCCAGAGCACATTCAAGTTTTCCCTAGGTTAAAACACCTGGTCAATAAGCCATCATCACCAGAAGGTCATGTTGTCCCTAAAATAGTTTAAAATGTTGAAAAGATCCTCTTTCTGAAGATCTCACCTGAACTTGCAGCCTGGCAGATGTGAGTAATCGAGAGAAATAAATGTAGTCTGGGGACTTTCGCACTGTAGAGCAAGACAGGAATCAAGGTGAGAGGGTCTGTCTCCATAGCTTCGGCGGATAACTGTATTCTTTGCTGACTTCATTGTTGCCCGGGTGCATCACAGAGGAGAAAACCCAGCTCACTTGGAGCTCTGGACATTTTTATTCAAAGGGAACAATCTTTCACTGTGAGGATGGGACCTCCTACTTTTTGGAAAATAGAACTGATTTATCTGCAGGGTTAGTAAATAGTACCATTGGAGAGGTAAATAGGTATAAACACAAAACCAGAAAATAAAATCCAAAGATTCATCACAGCTCTCCTGTATACAGTTTTTCCTTCTGGGTCTGTGATGAGAATCTCTTATGGATTCCTCATCTTTGTGTAAAATTCTGCTGCATTCCAAATTATCACCAAGAATCCATCTTCCTGAAGATGAGGCACCAGGAGCAACAGAGATTGGCTAAACAGGAGGTGTTTTGAATGAAATGCATAGTTTAATCACATTCTACTTTCAGCAAACTACTTCATTGAAGTTGGTGCTTGCCTGGGGTAATAATTTATGCTCCACACTTGAGTAATCACCAGGAAGATTGCTCAGAACCCATCCTATCACATGCACAGCCACAATGTTCACTGCCTAAAGTAAACTTTCAAAAACTTTGGATCTATGTACTCTCAGCAAAATTCAGAGCTCTGGAATGAGTGGTTGTCCCTGCCTCCCCATCTTCACACAGAATAATTTTATTTCTCGTGACTTACATTAACATTTAGAAGGGAAGCTTTTAGGCAGGCATAGTGGCACATGCCTATAATCCTAATACTTGGGAGGCTGAGACAGGAGGGTGGCAGATTTGAGGCCAGAGTGTGGTAAATTGGCAAGACCTTACTTCAAATTTTTTAAAAATAAAATAGGGCTTGGGGTGTAGCTCAGTAGCTCAGATCCCCAGTCCCATTAAAAAAAAACCAGAAGTGAAACTTTTTCCTAATCAATGAAATTTAAAAGTATGTTTGAACATTAGAAATGCTCAATTTTCCAAGTCTATTTTGTCTCACAAAAATTGTGTGCCATGTGTGTATGTATGATGTTCATACCCTGACATATATCAAAATGTATAATTACAATGCACCAATAAATGAACATAAAAAGTTAAAAAAATTGAAACTTACAAAATGTCAACAAAAAATCATTTGTTTTTAAATTTGAATTTTTTCATAAGCTCTCTTTGGACTTTCTCTCCCTGTTTAGAAAATCCATAAAGTATACTTGGATTTATGTTTCTTCTCATTCTGTTCTCTCTATGCCCAAAAGGGTTGCCATATACAGATGTTCAGGTTGTGTAGTGAACAAAAGTGCCACATCTAAGAGTAGTAGTGTAGGAATGCAGGTGACTGCCTGTTACCCTATGTTCCCATTGTGTATATGAACAAGATAGGGTACAGGGAAAGTACATGGGTGTGGGCAGCCTCATTTATGCCCTGGGAAGCAACCCCAGGCAGAACAACCAGTCTTACCGTACAGTAACCCAAGTTGTGCAGTATTATACTGATGAGAACATCTTTTACTTGCGGAAGCAGAATGTGTTTCTACTTCTTGCAAGGCATATGTGGACTGGCTGCTGTTTTGCTGCAGACACATGTGATGGAAAGGAACAGAAACAGTCTAATATTCGCTCATTATGAGTAGCCTTTTCCAGTTGTCCCCAAATTCCTGCTTGACAATCACCCTTTCCTCCCAGCATCCTCAGTTGTCTCTTGATTCTCCTTCAGCTAATCTCAACTTTCAACAGTCCTTCTTCCTATTTAAGCTACCAATAAGACTTGGGGAAAGGACCTTGTTACCAAATTACCTTAGAAGCCATCAGTGTGTAATTACACAGAGGCATCGGTATTGAGCCAGCAGCAGCTCTGGACTGACAGGGAGGAAGGGTGGGCTGAATTGGGCTGTGCCTCCAGGCCGCAGATACACTAAACTCAGCTGCAACTCCTGTTCTGGAACATGAAGGGAAATCGTCAGCCCCCAAGTTTCTAGTTCTGAAACTCTCAAGTTGTCTTGCTTGACTAGATGCTTAAGTTGACAGGTCAACTCAGCGAGAGTGCATTCCAGTACCTCAGCACCTGTGTCCTGGGTGCCAAAGAGCCCAGGGGCTGCTGACAGGCCCTCTGCAGACAGACCCTGGACTCCCTCCTCACTATCTAATTTCCCCTCACCTAACCTTTAAACTTCCAAGGTATTAGTTACCTCATCAGTCCAGACCGAACTCAGCAGACATTTCACTAAAAAGAATAGAGACAAAGAATATCACTTTCCTGGTGCTGTTCAGTGATTTTCAAGCCGCTCCGGCCTCCTATTGGGAGCCTTCATGCTTGGTTTGTTTATGCTCTCAGATGAATCTGTTTCGAGGTGTTTATTCCAGTGGTTAAATCTGAAGAGGTGAAGAAAAGTCAAACTCTTTCCAATATTGCCTAGGAGGAGTCTAAAATAATTGATACACATTGAAAAATTTCTTACTTCTGAGGAAGGAAGGGAAGGTTCCATTTCTTCTAAATCACACCATGTTCCAGAATCGGGGGTCAAAGAAACTGAAGAACAAATTTGCTTTTTTCTGTAAAAGTAGGAGGGCTATTTTTTTTCTTTTTGAACATGCATAACAGATATGATTTCATAATGTAATTGCCCACTTAAATTTCTGTTTCATATTTCTTCATTCCCTTAACCAAGTCCCAGACATAATAGTTAAAATTAGTGGATCATCTTTCTGAAATTATACATTTTAATTATGATTATTTGATAAGCATTTCAGACATCCTTGCCCATATATCACATAAAATCAGAAATAAGTGTGTATATCAATAGCAGTTTAATCCCAAATGGAGGCTTTATTTAAACTACCGAGGACTTGATTACAGGAGCTTTGAGATTAGAAATGAGATTTACAATTGGCTGGAGGGAAATATTTAAATATCTTTGCTAGAGCAAATTATAGTCATTTTTAAAAGACTTAAAATATGAGTGTACTGATAATTTCCTGTAAGATACCCTATTATTGAATTTTGCTATTTTTTCTGTAGTCACCTTTTCAACTATTTGGAAAACAGCTTGCCCATAAGCAAGGAACATCTATTTTATATCTCGCAGCCAGCAAAATAAGCCTTTTGTGGAAAGCATGAGTGCTAAGTAATTTCCCATTTGAAATTTCATATGAATCTGAGGGCAGAAACTCATCTCTCTCTCTCTTTTTTTTCTATGCTACTATTAAAAATGTTGCTTTTAATTATCTTTGGCTCCAAAACAATGCTCACAATTTAACCATGGAGTTACTGAATAATAATCCCTGGTGCAGTTACTTGTGTCTTTCAGGTGTGAGGATCTGCATGATCTGGTTCCCACTACTATTCTGATATAGTTCCCACATATCCATGTGGCGTCCCCAAACTGCCAATGCTCAGGGTCTCTGTACTTGCTTCTTTCACCTTTTGAAATTCCCTTGTCTGGAAAGCTGTATGTCTGGCTCTTTCAGTTTATATAGGTGTCCATCCAAATGTCAGTTCATCAAAGGCCTTTCTAGACACCCCCAAAACAAATGAGCATGACTTGGGCCCAGCATTCCCCACCATCCTCTTTCTACTTTGCTTTGCATAGCATTTATTGGCACATGATATATTATATAATTATGTGGGTTTTGGTAGTGCTTATTTCCCCTCTATAACCCCCCTCCAGCTAGAGCTGGAACTCAGCAATCCTATTCTATTACTGTATCTACAATGTGTCTAAGCATATATTTGTTGAATTAATAAATTTAATTCAATACATATTTATTAAACATTCTCTCTAATAAGGCACTGTTGGGTAATACAAGGATTATGAATATGGGTTATAGGTTGCCCAGGAAAAGGAACAATCATTCAAATACAAAGGGAAAAAATAATACCATAAGAAAGAGTAGATTCAAGTGCCATGTGTATGGAACAAGAAAGAACATATGTCTAGTTGAGATGGCAAGAAAACCAATGAAAGGAGGACGTGTTTCCAGAGGGACCACGAAGACTGGGCAGGGGGAGTTCTTGCTGGGTGAAGGAGCAGAGGAGGACACTTCAGAGAGAAAAGCCTTTGACCCAAACACAGACATAGGTGTGCTGCTTGTTTTTGAAAGATAATGTTTTAGTGAGGTCTAGGCTTATGGATGGAGTTGTGGAGTAGAGGGGAGTGAAAGATTTGGAACCACTGTGTAGCACATGGATGCCGTTCTGGAAAATGTGGAATTACTAGGCAACAAGGAGGCAGTGGAGGTGTCTGAGGGGTGATGTGAGGAATACTGGGCCTCGGGAAGGCTGCCCTGGTGGTGGTATGTGTGGTGGACAGAGAGAAACATTGGAGATTGGTTTGGAGTCTCTTGCTGCTCCTTAGAGCAGGGAGGCTGTTGTCTGGAGAAGAAGGGGGGAAATAATCATGGGAACTTGGCCACGAAAAGTAAAGGATAAGAGGGAGATGAGAAGCCGATGACTTCCAGTGAGCATGGCTGGAGATTGCATGCCATTATCCAAGCAGGAGAGTGGGAATGAAGACCAGATTCGGAGGGTGAGTTGGTGACATCATGCGGGGATGTTGAGATCAAGGGACCAGCAGAATATCAAGGTAGGTGGGTTTACAAAGGCACTTGGAAATGTGAGACAGGCCCAGAAGAGAAAGGCGGGAGCTAGAGAGCAGGGCCCAGGCAGCAAGTGCACAGAAGATGGCGAGGTCCACGATGGGATGATGCAGCTATAAAAGAGGAGGCAGAAGGAGCCGGGCAGGCCGCAGAAGGGAGGGATGAGGGTGGGAGGGAGAGGAGAGGAGGGCTTGGAAAGGAGACAGAGGCCCAGCAGCCACAGATATGAGGAAAGTGGAGGGACAAGGCACTCAGTACCGACAAGGTGGTGAGAAAGATGAAAGGCCAGACAGGTATTCCGATGTTATAAATTTTAATTTTATTGGTCATCAGTTTTAGAATACTGGTTACCTAGAAAGATGGGAGTAGACTAAAACCATAAGCAATTACAGAGAAGACGAATTAAATCAAGTCCAAGAACTATAGATCACTTTCATTTATTCAAAGGAGAGGGGAAAATAGGTGGCACCACAGAGTAGATATTTTATGAATAGAGGAGAGAAACATGTCCATGATTCGATGTAAAGAATCATTAATCTGTCCTGAAAAGCCCTTCCATTTGACTTCATCAACAACCCTGAGAAGGTGGTGAGAATAACGTCATATCTGCCTTTGACAGATGAGAAAAAGGTTGCTCAGTGGGGTATGCAAAGCCATTCATTCATTTGTTCACTCATTCATTCATTCATTCAGCCAGCCAGCTAGCCAGACAGCCAGTCTGTCAGTCAGCATGTCATGTCCAGTGTCTGCTGAACACCAGGCATCACCCTAAAGGCTGTGATTCAATGATAAACAAGATACATACTTTCTCTGCCCTGAGTGAGACTTACATTCTAGGAAAACAAGATCACACACACACACACACACACACACACACACGCAACAAATTAATAAACTGTGTCAGTGCTGAGAAGGTAATAAGGGCTGATAGCGGTTCAAAAGGAAAAACCTTTAGATAAGATGATTAGACTTCTCTGAGAAAGTGACATTTGTTTAGAGCTCTGAAGGGAGTGAGAGGCAGTGGGATGGGGAGTGGGTTGCAAGATAGAAAACAGCATCAATAATAGTCCAAAGGTGAAGCGTTGCTTGGAGTTTGGGAAAAGCAAAGGGAAATAACTGTTACTATAATTTAGTGATCAAAAAGGAAGGTGTGACTGGATAGATACCTGCATGCAGATGTTTGTAGGAACTTTATTCATAATTGCCAAAACATGAAAGCAACCAAGATGTTGTTCAGCTGGTGAATGGGTAAGCTGTGGTATGTCCAGACAGTGGAATATTATTCAGTAGTAAAAAGAGATGAACTACCAAGTTCACAAAAAGACATGGAGAAACTTAAATGCATATTACCAAGTGAAAGAAGGAAATCTGAAGTGGCTACATACTATATGATTCCAACTTCATCAAGTTCTGGAAAAATCAAAACTGTGAAGACAATAAAAAGATCAGTGGTTGTCAGTGGCCACTTGTCAAAACTCGTTGACTGTATAACACCAAGAGTGAACCCTAATGTAAACTGTGGACTTTGGGTAATAATGACTGATCAATGTAGGTTCATCAGTTGTAACAAATGTACCTTTTTGGTGGGGGACATCTGTAGTGGGGAGGTTTAGGGGATCAGGGGATGTATGGGAACTGAACTTTGTATTTCCTGCTCAAATGTGCTGTGAACATAAAATTGCTGTAAAAACACAAAGTCAATTTTTTAAATGGCCATTTAGGATCTAAGGTTGAGATGACTAGAGACATCCAGGTGGAGGTGTCATAAAGGCATGAGATGCTTGAGTCTGGAGATCAGAGAAGTCTGGTTTGGAGATACACATTTAAGAAACATCACCATGAAGCTAGGAGCAATGGCACAGGTCTGTAATCCCTGAGGCTGAGACAGGGGGATTGCAAGTTTGAGCCAGCAGGTAGTAACTTAGCAAGGCCCTGTTTCAAAATAAAAAATAAAAAGGGTTGGGGTGTAACTCCATGGTAGAATGCCCTTGGATTCAATCCCTAGCACCAAAAGAGAAATAAAAAGACAGAAAGATCATAGTGAAGAGGATATTTAAACTCAGGGAGAACACCAAGGCAAGAGAGAAGAGCTGAGGGTGCAGGACTGGGCCGCAGTGAGAAGGGAGGCTGTGCAGGAGCCTGAGAAGGAGTTCACTGCATTAGGAGGAAAGTCGGCACAAGGATGCTCTGCAGATTTCTTGGGTCCTCAATCAGGGTTCCTTACTCTAAGTCATAGTGGGTGATACGGCCCCACCCCCGAAAGTGCCAGATCGAAATATAGATACATAAGAGAATGCAAATTTGTCACTGCATCTTTCTGTTTATTTACTTAAACAAGCTAGATTTCCAGGGGGGTGCTGAGTAATTTTTTCCTGAAAGGGTGGTAAGCCAAATAAGTTTGAGAATCCGTGCTCTAAATCCTACCCATGGTATGTTTCATTATACAGATATGCTTAAGAACCTGATTGTGGGATTGAATCCTAAACTGTGCTCAGAATTCTTCCTAACACCCACTTTGAGCTTTTAGATTAGTAATGCTGGGGCATTGGGTATCTGGGAATATTATTGGATCATAACCTATTGGAAACCATCAACTGAGTGACCAATTCACAGATGGTCATATTCATGTTCTATCTATCTATCTATCTATCTATCTATCTATCTATCATCTATCAATCTATCTCATCACACCCTCTCTTTCCTGGCCCAGATCCCAAAGTCTCTAATCCCACACATGACATACAGAAGCTATCTCAGTGCCCTCAGATTAGTCTAAGAAAAAGGTTGTTTGGTTCCCAGGAAATTCCTTCAATATCTGGCTCTAGGGACCAAGGCAACCCAGAAAGAGCACATACATTAGGAAAGGGATATTTCTTCCATCAGAATACATTAAAATAGTATTTCCCTTGTGTTTATTTTAAAATAACTGGAAAAGAGGATTTCGAATGTTCTTACCACAAAGAAATGATAAATGTTTGAGATGATAGATACCCTAATTAGATCATGACACAATGTATTCATGTATTGAAATATCACAGTGTATCCTATAAATATGTGCAGTTATTACCTGTCAATTAAAACAAAGTTTAAAAACTAAATAAATATTATAATATTAAAAAATTCCCAAAGGGATTCCTCATATTCTTGGAATTTGCTAAGGGCATTTGGGGGTTTTCCTAAACAGCAATGTTTGTCCTACAGATGGGAATATGTGTTCCCTTTTATGCCTGGAAGTTGGACATAATCCTGGGCTGGAAAGCCAAGTGGAGAGCTTCCCGCCGTCTCGCTGGCACGCGGCTAGGTGTGCAGAGAGCTGGCAGCACTGGAGAAATGTGGAGTTTGAGTTTACATTCTCACCCAGTGGTACTATATGCATGGAAGGAGCGTGTTCCATATTGAGGCACCGTATGAATGTGTAAAACACCAGCATGTGCAGGAAGTGTGAACACGGGTGGTGATTTTGCTGTTCTTTTTAAAGATGCTCACATTACAAAGCAGGCAAGCTTCAACTGGCACCCATTCTGCCTGATCATTATAACAGCAAGCCCTTCACCTGCTTGAAGGCGATAATAGACCTTGAAATTTAGCTTTGCATACCCCTATGAGGTTCAGTGCCAATGGGAGTCTTATTCTGTAACATTCTCATCAGTATCTGATGTGCATTAAAGATGTGGACAAGACAAACTGCATTTTTTTGGTGCACTTGCATTTAAGTAAATTGAGAGACTGAGTGCAAATAATCTGCATACACTTTTTACTCTTGGATTGACTCTCTTGTAGGGCTTTCATTTCCATGACATCAAACTTCCTACTAACACATGGCAAACAGTAAGTATAGAACTAAATATAGGAATATGCCTGTATCAGAAGGGATTTTGATAGAATCCTGTGACTGAAATTGATTTCACTGAAAGGAGAGGCTGTGTTGATATAGAAAATGTTATGTATTTTATTTTTTTTTTAAAAAGGGGGCAAAAAGAATTTTTTTTTTTTTGCGGTACCGGGGATTGAACCCAGGGGCATTCTACCTCCATGCTACACCCCCGGTCCTATTTTTTAAACTTTATTTTGAAACCAGAAGTTGCAGAGAGCCTCACTAAGTAGCTGAAGCTGGTCGTGAACCTGGATCCTCTGGTCTCTGCCTCCCAAGTACTGGGATTACAAGCGTGCGCCACCACACCCAGCATCAAAAAGAATTATTAAATAAAAACCATCCCTTCCCATAATGGAGAAGGGAAATATATCAGCAAAAGCCAAGCTAATACAATGTAGCATCTACCCTTCTACTTTGAAAGAGTGCAAACTTATATTTTAATGCTTCAAAAAATGTGATGGTGATTACTTATTGGTTGTGCCTTAATAAAACCTTTTTGTTACTCCTTATTAGTTTTTTCTTTTAGTCGAAACAGTATTTTGCACTAGGTTTTGGCAGCTATGAATGCTGCTGTTTCAAGTGCAAGAAGAGCCACCTCCAGAACATATTATAAACTGGCTAGCCTCAGAAGAGGGGGATGATTAGATTGTCGAGTTTCCTGCTGAGTGGTACATGCTTGTTTTGTAATACTGTTTTATGAGTCAGAGATTCAAACAGAACATGTAGGTCCAATTCAATACCTCAGCATTGTTGATCTGCTTTTTATTGATTTTTCATCTACTCAAATCTAGAATTCTTGGTCGGTTTCAGGAATGCTGTGGCCAAAGGTTGCTGTGGAAGAGTTTTAATTAGAAATGCATTGTTTTCACTCAAATATCATGGGCTGTGTTGCTGCTTTTTGGCTTCTCTTTACCGTATTCATGAGGTAGGACCTTTTCATCAAGGAAAGAAGTTGTCTTTGTGCGAGGCAAAGTTAGAGTAATAAGAGGTTATAGATTTTGTGTCTGGACATCACCAAAGACAGTGACTTACCCCGTATACATTTGTTTCATAGATAGGTAAAGAATCTCATATAAATTAGGAGACATGGTGTCTATGAATTTTGAAACTATTATTTGCCTGATCAATTTTTTCACAGCTTTTCTGTTTTATATTATTAAATAATTATAACAATCAGAGAGACTATTGCCCAACACTTTTGTGCCATTCAAAATTACTACCTAAAACCCAGTTATATTTCCTTTTTTGCCCCTTATCCTCTCATTGCCTCTGTTAATTTTTCTTCAGGATCCACCGAACAGTATGCAGTGACATTGTAAGTGGGTTGTACTTCCTCACATCAGTGCCTTGTTAATGCCATACATTAATCTAGAACCTCGAGCTTGTTCAGAAATGGTTAGATATTCCATATTTCCATGGAATTTTGGGGAAGGGTGACAGCTTACTTACAGCGTCTGCAACCAGACCTAAGTGGTTGTCAGGTCATTTTTAATACTGATAAAATGGAAGGGCATGCACATGAACTTGGAGCCTTTGAAGGCAGGACAAGGCTCAGAGGCACTCACATACGCAGGACAGACACCCTCAACCCATCACCCCGCGCTACACTGGACAAATCAGTCCTTTTGTGTTTATTTACCTCCCCGTTTACTTTCTGTACCTGGCAGATAATGCATTCATGTCCAGGAGCAAGCTCCTCTCCTACAGGGCCTCAGATGCCACTGCCAGTAGAACTACCAGGTCTGGCAGCCCTAAAGCATATTTACTCTAGAAGACCAGTTAGAGCTGACCCAAAGTACTTAAACCCCTAGCCCATAAGCATAAATACAGTTCTCTGCAGCAGCAGCAGCCACCACAGTTCCTTGTCTGTTCTGTTTTTCTATCTTGTAGCTTCAGTGCAGATTTCTCAACCCTACCATGATTTCCAGTGTAAGATGTAGTTTAGTAGCAAAGTGTTTGGGGAAGATTATTGTGAACAAATCCTCCAAAATTAAAAAGAACATGGCTACAGAGAAGCCATCTCTCTGATATTTCTAAAGCCAGTCCTTTTGCTGCATTTATTGTAAGAGATGAACGTTTATAGTTGTTTTTTTTTTTTTCTCAGTGCCTAGTAAGGGATATGGAAAAGAGAAATAACGGACTCAGCCTTGCACTAGGGGTTTAGGAAGCGGGGATTCCAGCACGGGCCTCCAGATCTCAGGACAGGCCATTCCCGCCCTTCACGGGTCAAAACTGCGCAAGGTGTCTCAATGATGTTTTCCAGTGGAAGTTTTTTGTGATCATGGGAACATTTTATTTTGCACAGTCTCTAGACACACATGACTACTGAGCAGGAGTACTATGGCTAGTACAAATGAGGAACTAAATTTTAAATTTTCTTTAATTTTAAATACTTAATAGCCAAATATGGCTGGTGGCTACCATATTGGATAGCTCAGCTTTCTAGCATCATAATTGAAAAAACAATTTAACCTTTAAATAAGTATCCTGAGTTTTTCTGGATTACCTTCAGAGGAAAAGCATAATAAGAATTTTTTATTAGTAAAGGTAATAATATGCTATTCTTCACTATTATACTTTATTCTTGAGCCCCTAAGCATTGCTTGAGGAAGTAAATGACTAAGCATGTTAATTTAGAAGACAAAAGCACTGGCAGTATTTACAAATTATCATTTATGGCTAGAAGTGCTGATGCACGGGTGTGTGTGTGTATGTGTGTGTGTGTGTGTGTGTGTGTGTTATCTCTGCTGAGATGTGCACACATTCAAATATGTGGATGTAGATCAAAAATCCAAGTTATTGATGAAATATTTTTTTTGCTCAGATGTGTTGAAATTGTTTAAGTACTTTGCTCTTTTTTCCCAAAACTGATGGAACTGGATCAAGAAGACCAAAATTTGAGTTTTTCTTGGGTTTATGTCAAGAGAATCCTATAATCAAAGTGCTATGCAAACACTCAGAGATGTTCACAGGCAGGGTGATAATCACACCCACTTAAGGATCTATGCCGCCTTCAATACAGACGTGTAACCCCATTAACATTAATAGGACTTAGGCTCACATATCGATGGAGAGTAAATCCCTCATTAGCAGTGAGAACTGTTAACACCCCCACTGTGATAATACCTCTGAAAGATTTTTAATGTCACTGTGATAATAGGTAGATCTTTTAAAATTTTTTTTAAACAATGCAGAAGTTGTCACACAAGTGTGCGATGTGTATACCTGTAACTCTCACAGGTCCTGTGCTTTCACTAGTGGAGGCTGGGCCTGAATCTGCTAAGAGCAGGTAGAGGAAGAGGCCCTTCTCATTTACTTAGGGGACATGAATGTTTCTCTCCTGCAAAGAGGAAAATCGCTTGCTCTCTTTTCTACCCAGGATGGTAATTACTCTGCACAGATGTGAGATTTCAGCGAAAGACTAATATTTAAAGCAGTGGCCTTTCCTCCATTTTGGATGTAATATGTAAATAGGATCTTCACTGGACATGGTTTGGCTCCTCTTGGTAATGGAAGGGACATGGATTGAAGCAAGGAGCTTCCTGTCCGCGGCACTGTGTTATTGATGAGCTGGCATTTGCCCTGTGGCCCTCCCAGAGGATTGCTTACATCTATTACTCACACACATCGATTGGTTAATTTGATAATTCTATCACCAATCGGCTGGTGTCTGACCTTTCGCCATGGCAATGATGGCAGGCTCTTCATTTTTACATTGCAGACCAGTTAGATTGACCTTTCTGAGGAGAATGTCAAGGCATCCCTTGATCTTAACCTGTCACTATATTTGTTAGAAGTACACTGTCCCTTAACCTTGATTTATGGTATTTCAGCACTCAGGATATGCATTTTGTTTGTTTTAAAAATCCCTCAAAAGGTATGCAGATACGAGCAGGGGAGCATAACAATTAAAGTTCCGTCCTCACTGTATGCGCTGCGTGCTCAAAAATCATCAGCCCCGCGGTTTTCCTTTCATTTGACAAGTCAGTTTACACTTCCCAGGAGACTTCTCATAGTCATTTTGGTGGCAAATAAAAACGCAGTGCTGTTCTTTGTGGTATTTTGTGGATTTGCTTCCTCTTACCCCTTTGCAAACTGACGGAACTGGTCAGACCTCTTTAAATACCCCCTGAAAAGCCCAGGAAGGCGTGATGGTGAAGGGCTGCTTGCACTCCTAGTTTTTCACTCTTTTTTTCACCTTCCTAACTTATACTCTTGCCAGAGGGAAGAAATTGTCTTGTATATGTGCTGCTCCTTGGGGAGCGATACAAGGGCATCGCTTTGTGACTCTGAAACTGTAGATTTGCTCTTCAGTTCAACTAGAGGCAGAATGAAAGGGAACTTTCCCACCGATCTTTCTGCTTGTGTTCGTACCCCCACGTGTTGTGTGCACGAGGACACATGTGCATTGATCCAGGCACACTCCAAGTCTCCTCAGCCGGGTGCGAGAGGCAGAGGGATGGTTTGTAATTGAGGTTCTGTCATGATCTAGCTGAAAGCAGAGGGAGGGGCTAGCCCCTTTGCTTCCCTGTGACTAAAAAGCAGCCAAACCAATTTCACTAAAATTTAGTAAAATAAAAACTGTGCTCCCAGGATGAGAAGTTGCATGCCAAATTTCAGCCTGAAGCAAATTTAAATGGCTGAGTTATAAACCTTTCATAAAGGCTGTTTTGTCACTCACTAAAGATAAAAAGGCTCCTTTTTTGAAAAGGAAATTATCTAGGCACATAGTCTTTAGCGGGGATTGTTGCCATTTATTTAAAGAAAACACAATTTTAAATGACTGGGTTTTGGAGGACTGAAAGCAGCAACTGTGTCTGAGCAATAATTATGTTTCATAATTTTGTTTAGCAAGTATTACATATTATATGAATAGCATCATCGTAAAAATGATTAGCATTCATACTATGCAAAATTCTGCATATTAAGAGCTCCACAGTAGTGTCCTACATACAATACATTGTAATGGCTCTGAATTATATTGTGTCCGTGGCACTCCCTGTTCCCGAGCACCTCCTTAGCCCTGTGCAGTGCAGGGGCTCAGGCATCAAGACGGACTGGGAGGAGCAGCGCTTCCCAGACAGCCTTGGGGAAACACCCAATGCTGAAGTAACAGTTTCAACAATGATGTTCATGCTTTTATGTGTGCTGCAAACAGCAAACACCTGTGAGTCCTGCTATGTCCAATTTGTCAATGTGCACTGGAGTTGGTGTGTGAAACTACAGGAGGAGGCCAGGCCTTCTGTGAATGACCCCGTGGGAGTAAAGAGACTTGATTTCGAGGTTTCTGTCTTAGGTCTTGTGTTAGGACCCTTGGTGTCTCAAAACAAGTTGCTTCCCAGCTTTGTGATCAGGCCAGGAATGTTTCCGCTGCGGAGCCCCGCAGGGGTTAGAAATGAGACTGGGATCAGATCTGTACCTACAGGAGCCCACAGGCTGGGTTCTTAGAGGTGCATTCTGAGATTCGTTCTGACTCATCCAGTTTCAAGGGTCAGAAACATGTTTATACAATAAAAATCTATGTTTATTGCTACTGTCATTTACAACATGGATATGCCTGTCTTCCTAATTTAGCAAGTCAAAAATTATTATTATACATGCACATGTAGATGTATAGATATGTAGATGAAAGAGACTGCTGTAATGGGTAAGAGAAGTTGTGTAATCACACAAGGAAAAAAGTACAAGAACAAGTCATTAACCGCGTGGGGAAGACTCTGAAACAAAGGCCACATGTGCACACGCATGCGCAAGCTCACCTACTTAAAACTGACTTGGAAATTTAACTCCCCCAAAAATCCCATCAAAAAGAGCACTGGGTCTAAGGATAATAAATATTATTTAAAGCTCCTAAGAAAAGAGTGGAAGTGAAGGCATTTACTATGATAATATTTGTATATTCTGCTATGAAAAAGAGGGCAAATGGTCCTGCTGCATATTCCCTGTCCAGAATCTGGTCTCAGAGACAGTTAGGACCCATTTAATTTGATTCTATAGATGGGGCCCCAGGAAAAAAAGGAAACTAAATTGAACATTATTAGTACACTACTTTTCTTTCTTCAAATCCTTAAGGGTATGTTTCAAGCTTTAACCATTAAAAAAAAAAAAGCAAACAAACAAAAAGGAAGAGGATCAAACAAGTCTAGACCCCTGTTTTTCCACAGCGCTTAAAGCTACAGCTTCATTGTACCCTGGCCGCTGACTGAAGAAAGAGCCAACGAGTCTGAGATGGCTTGGAAGCTGCCTCAGGCTGGAAGGTCTGGTAAATCCAGCTTCCCCGTGAAGCTGCGTCAGCATGTGATCTGAGTGTGCCCCTGGACTTGCTGAAACCTGGCCTTTACCCAGGGGGCAGGGTTTAACCAATTACAACATAGACCTTTCAATTGGTTATTAATGATGCACGTCCCCCCAATATTAGTAACAATATTTGCAGGCTAAACTGTACCCCACATTCTCAAACTTCCTACTGCACAGATGCTTCTTCCTTTATCGTTTTGCTTGGTTTCTCACTACTTCCATTTATCTCAGGCAGCCTTCTCACATCAAGGCACAAAAAGAAGAATGCCTGTTCTGTTTCTTTTCCCTCTGTCCAACTCCAATGTCTGTTTTGCTGCTGACTTCTGGAGTCTGAATAGGAGACAATAAAGGAATCAAGGAGTCATTGGGATTCTCTTACATCCTCCCATTGTTCCTGCCCTCCTGTGCTGATTTCTCACAGAACTGCAGTTTTGGGTTATAGTGCCATATACAAGACAAAACCAAGGGGAGCTTTTGGAAGGCACCTAACAGTGTGGTACCCAGCAATCACTGAGCCACACATAACCAATCAGAGTTCAGGTTGAAAGTTGTGTGTGTGTGTGTTTTTAAGATACGCATTACCACATAAGGGAGGTTTATTTTTTAAATATAGGAAGTGGGTAAAAAAAAAAAAAGGCTGACATTTTTTTGTATGAAGCTTGAGAATCTCTGGATGGATAGCCACATCATTTTCCTTCTAGGATAGCTTTCAAAATAGGTTTTTATGCTCTGAGAAAAATATAGGGGGGCCATGAAAGCCCCTTAGCCTGGTTTTCCACATCTGATGAGTATAGCCAAATCATCTAGAAGTTGGTGAAGGTGAATCAGCCATGTCTTTAGTAACGTGAACATGACCCAGCATGACCAGTGTAAGATACTTTCTCAGACCAAATTGTTTCCATCAAGAAAAAGGTTACCAGAGGAGAACATGTCCACATTCACAGAAATACTATGCAGATTTCCCGAGCCAGGGTTCTTGTCTTACCTGGAGGTTTGCTACATCAGCTTTGTTCAACTCTTTAGATATGGGCTGAAACTTTCTGAGGCAAATCCATCGGGGTATAATGTGATCTCCAAGCATGTTTTGATTATAATCTAAACTACATTTACATGTAAACCGTGAGTACATAAAGGCTCGCAGGCCATTGTAAGACCGAAAGGGCCACCGTGGGGTCCTTTGGCCCAAAGGATACTCAATGAAAATGACTTGGATTGTTTCACAAGATTGGAATACACTTCCTTGCTAAGTAAGAACAATTTCAAAAATAGAAATTTTATAAAAAGGTCTATTTTTTAAAAGTACACATTTGATATTTAAAGTGGGTAAGAATATACATTTGATACATGTTGGTATTTAAAATGTTTTCTCTTTGACTTACATGGAGAAATTATCATGCGGCACTTATATTTAATGTTAGCTACTAGAAGACAGATCAACAATGTACTTTTATTTATTCTTAAAAATGAATTCTAGCCGGGCGTGGTGGCGCACGCTTGTAATCCCAGTACTTTGGGAGGCGGAGACCAGAGGATCCAGGTTTGCGGCCAGCCTCAGCTCTCTCTCTCTCTCTCTCCCCCTGTCTCTCTCTCTCTCTCTACCTAGTGAGGTCCTCCGCAACTTCATGAGACCCGGTTTCAAAATAAAGTATAAAAAATAGGGCCGGGGGTGTAGCGCAGAGGTAGAATGCCCCTGGGTTCAATCCCTGGTATCACAAAAAAAAAAAATGAATTCTTACAGAAATGATATAAATTAGAGGGTATGTGCTAAACATAGCCTATATATCCATCCTGTCTATTAAGAACTATATTAATGAAGGTTCTCTTTACATAAAAAAGTAAAGCAGAGAATATCTGAATACTAAAGTTAACAATAAAAGCAACAATATTCCTCTTTGTAGTGGTTACCTGAAAAGTCAGTAGCTTGATAATGTGTATTTTGCATAATCTATAAATAGCTTGATTTATTATCTCAGAGGGACAATAGTATTTGAAGGCAAATTTGAAATCCAAGGCTGCCATACTCCTTAAAGTTTAATGTTTTCTTTAGTTATTTTTGTGTAATAATATATCCGACTAAATATTTACAGCAACCGCCACAAAACCCATTGTGTCTTTGCTATTAAACGCCATCCTTTCTCTTACCAGGCTGTATGAATGGGATCTTTCAGGTGTCTGCTGCTTGTTTTATATCTGTCTCCCCTCTGGCATCCATGTCTCTTCAGCCTGGGCAACAGCTCCTGTGTGGAGATTTCAGGTTCATGACTGGGGTGTTAATAGTCCTGAGCTGTTTCTAGACGTCAGCAGCAGGTAGAGCCTGCAGCAGCTACAGGAAGCAAAGCATGCTTTCACAGGCCTCCTTCAAGGGCTCTGGGTGTTGATGTCTGACTGTTGCATGGACTCGTGAGGTCTCAGTTTCAGAAATTGGTACTTCACAAAACAGAGATAATTGTATTGGGAACTTTTTCTAGAGCATACTTTTTATGTATTAAAATAAGGAGTGAATCCCTATTCAGGAGAGGACCATGTGAGTCAACCCTCTAATGGGCTCAAGAATCATTAGTTCATTTCATTCATCCTATTGCTCCCCATCCAAAAAATAATTTCAAGCCACAAGGATAGTATAAGAAAATAAAATATTATTTAAAGTTTCCAAAAACTACAATAGCATTAAAAATGACCTCTGTGCTTATTCTGACATCACAGGCAGAATCAACTAAAAGTCTGTGACATCAAAAGCAACTGACCTCTAGGGGTGCTGGGAATACCAGGGTGGTAATCCTCCAAAAGCAGTTCTTTTTTTCTTTCTGTCTTTAGTTGTCATTCATGTTCATTTTCTACCCTCCCTCGTTTTCTTAACTCCTTTTCTTCCTTACCTCTCTCAGTAGGAAGGATCTTTT
>PVJS01004583.1:0-43098 GCA_004027185.1 Glis glis
CTCCCCCTCCCCCTCTTCTTCTTCTTCTTCTTCTTCTTCTTCTTCTTCTTCTTCTTCTCTTCTTTCTGGAT
Organism: Glis glis; assembly: GCA_004027185.1. Classification (NCBI taxonomy): domain Eukaryota; kingdom Metazoa; phylum Chordata; class Mammalia; order Rodentia; family Gliridae; genus Glis; species Glis glis. Next base: position 72 of record PVJS01004583.1, read on the forward strand.
TCCAACAGCAGTAACAACACTTTTTTTTTTGCTGTGATACATTTGAGAAGTTCTCCCCTCTTTTTAAATTAATTTTCACAAACACACATAATGAAATTTACCATCTTGACCACTTCAATAATGTTAAATAGATTCACATTATTGAGTAACTGATCTCCAGAATACTTTCATCTTGCAAAACCAAAACTCTCTTACTCATTAAACAACTCCCCATTTCCCCTTCAGTCCCCAGCCCCATAGAGCAGACTGTCCATGAATTTGATGGCTCTAAATCCCTCATGTAAGTGGAATCATATATGTTTCTCCTTTTGTGTTTGGCTTATTGCACTTACCATAATGTTCTTAAGGTTCACCCAAGTAGTAGCATAAGTCAGAAATGATGACACTTAGAGGGGGGGAGAGAGAGAGAGAAATAAGAAAAAGAAAAAAAAGGGAAAAAAGGAAAGAAATCTCCTTTCTGAAGTAGCTAGGATCATAAAATTTTAGGGTGGAAACAGGCCTTGAAATCCGATCTGTTATTTTCAGGTGTGGAAGTTGTGGGCCAGAGGAGGTGACTCACACCAGGCCACCTCACAGGTGAGGCAGGTGAGGCAGGTGAATGAGGACTTTGGGTCAGAACCCAGATTCTGGGAGTGCAAGTACTCCCCCGCCGGAGGGGATATGAGTGAAGCCCGAGAATTCTAAAAGGAGGGTCACCAGGTTTAAATAACACTGGGTAGAAGAGAAAATATCCATGATTGTACTGAACATGTGCCTCTGGATGTGGGGCAGAGAGCCCGGGCAGGGGTTAGGGTGTGTGGGGGTGGGAGCAGGGGAGAGGGAAGATGCCCGGGGGAGGGGCAATGAAATTGGGGACAGGGACAGAGAAGAGGAGGAGGGGAGGAAAGTGGCCAGATGGGAACTGAGTGGTGGTGCGGTGGTGCGGGAACCAGCTTTGACAGGTGCTACTAAAAACAAAATGCAGACACCACCATCCTGTGGGAGCTAAAGCAAGTTTTTTTTTCTAGTATTAGGGATTGAACCCAGGGGTGCTCTACCACTGAGCTACACCCCCAGCCTTTTATATTTTGCATTTTGTGACAGGGGCTTACAACCTCACAAGATTGACCTCATACCTATGATCTTCCTGCTTCAGCCTCCCTAGTCACTGGGATTACAGGTATATGCCATTGCACCCAAACCTAAATCAAGTTTTCTTCATGCCCCTCTTCCACTTAGTGAAAAAAATCACCGGGTTCTCTGCTGTCCGTCACCTGTCCATTGATGCGTGGAATACCTGGAAATAGGACAAAGGTGTTAAGTCTGTAGAGGGAAAGTCTTACATTGCAAATGCCTAGTTGAGGTAATAGATTGACAGACACTCGGGCCCATTAAATAGAATCGATACCCTTCAACAAGTGGAAGTGGTTTCATCAGAAATGGCCTTGTTTGGGAACAGGAGGGTGGCTGGGATGGCTAAAAAGGGAGTTATTAATTCAGGAGAGAACAGAAGTGGGAAGGAAGCCCAGATGAGAGACTCACACGCTCTTTTGCTTGGTCTTCGCCTCGCCTGTCCGCAATGGCTGTGGACCTGGGCACTTGGTGCCAGATCTGCCTTGGCCAGAACAAGATGCTTGTGAATCCATAGATTCTCATGGTTTATGACGACTTTACTTTCTCAGCTCAGTTAATTTCTTACACAGGGAAGTTCTGTCTCTGATGATTCATAAATAGTGGTATCAGGCAACACATTACATAATATGCATATTTTAAGGACACCCGAATGTATTCCTGCCCACTCATGGGAACTCTAATCTGATGTTCTTTTATTTTGAGAGACTTTGTTTTCCAAGAATTAATTCTTCAAAGCCTTGCCCAGAGAGAGAGAGAGAGAGAGAGAGAGAGAGCGCGCGTGCAGAAGCCATCTTTATGGTGGACACAATTTTCTTTCTCCCCCATGCTCCAGTTCCTGGCTGGCTATAAAGCCATCAGGCTCATTTCCATATCAAACAAAGAAGAGGCAGGAAAACACTCCCCTGATCCACATAAAAAGACACATTACTGGAGATTGTTTAAGAACTTGTTTTTATGGCCAAAATTAGCAAATTATTCGCAGTAATAGGTGAGTCAGATGACAATAGTGTTTAAGAGAACAAAGCCACTGCTCAGCAGGACTCTGACCCTGTGTCTACCCCTAGGCAGGTCCCCAGCTGCCAGAACATCTCTGCACACTGACAGCCATCAGGCTATAAAAGAGAGAGAGAGAGAGAGAGAGAGAGAGAGAGAGAGAGAGAGAGAGAGGCAGCCAGGAAGTCTGCCACTTACCCAGAGAAGCTACTAGAAAATGCATTCCAGGGCTTGCTCTGCAGCTGCCCAGAGGCTCTGTGGGTGGCCTCCATGTTAACTAGGGGCACACGTGGCTCCCATCTTACTAGCCGTCCCAGGGAAGCTGGGGGCTTCAGCCACCCAATAGCTATTTCCTTCCTTGATTTGAAACCCTGGTGGAGGTTTTGGAGATTTCAGCTGAAACCTAGCTGCCAGCTGCCATGTATAAGCGCCATAGTCTTGGCCTGCTCTTAATTGATACCAATTTAATAACCCACTTGAAAACATTCAAGTACACTGAGGTGCAAGGCGTTTGAAAACATGCGTGGTACCTTTCTGTATGCCACCTGTCCTGGGGACGGTTTATCCCAGGGTAAATCAGTGTTGGTCATCTGGGACCCAGCCACCCCTCCAGTGAGGCCATGGTAAAAGACGAAATAGACAAACCCTGAAACTGGACCTGGTCCTGCACCCTCCAGTAGGGAAACGTGTCTTTTTTTCTTTTTCTTTTGTGGTACTGGGGGTTGAACGCAGGGGCATTCTACCTCTGAGCTACACCCCCGGCCCTATTTTTTATCCTTTATTTTGAAACCGGGTCTCACGAAGTTGCGGAGGGCCTCACTAAGTAGAGAGAGAGAGAGAGAGAGAGCTGAGGCTGGCCGCGAACCCGGATCCTCCGGTCTCCGCCTCCCAAGTACTGGGATTACAAGCGTGCACCACCACGCCCGGCCGGGAAACGTGTCTTAACACAGGACCTGGACGCCATCTGTGGGCGCTCAGAAGTCCAGAGGAGCTGGTGTTATGCGGCTGATGGCCAACTACTCCTTCTAGCCGTAAGTCGAGGATGTGTCTGGTGTTCTGGCCTCTGAGACCTATCCTCTGACAGGAAACAGCTGGGGCTCTCAAAGACAATGTCTCCAATCCTATGGAGTCCAGCTCTGGCTGCAGGTGAGAATCACTGGGGAGACTGCAAACATGGATGACCTCAGGCCACATTCAGACTAAGTCAATCAGAATCTGTGAGGTCGAGGCACTGGCTTTTTTTTCAACTTTTATATTGAATATTGGGGATGCAGCTCCATGGGAAAGCACAAGCTTAGCATGCACAAGGCCCTGGGTTTGATCCCCAGCAGCACACACACAAAAACACTCTTACATTGAAATACAGATACATAGGAAGTTGCAAAAATACAGAAATGTCCCATGTACTTTCATTCAGGCTCTGCCAATGATTACACATTAGATAACTATAGTTTAATATTAAAGCCAGGTAATTGACATTGATTCAGTGTGTGAGTATACTTCTATGTGGTTTTATCACCTGTATAGGTTTGTGTAACCACTGCTGAGCTCACGATATGGAAATATTGCTTTATTGCAAAACTTCTTCCTGCTACTCCTACAGGAGTAGTCATATCTACACCCCACATTCCATCACTAACCCCTGGCAACACCTACTCTGTTCATTTCTCCAATTTTATCATTTCGAGAATGTTATATAAATGGAATTATATAGTATACCCTTTTGAAACTGACTTTTTTCACTCCACATAATTGAGAGCCATTCAAATGGCTGTGTGTATCGATTGTTCCTGTGTGTGTGTGTGTGTGTGTGTGTGTGTGTGTGGTTCTGGGGATTGAACCCAGGGGTATTCTACCTTAGAGCTACACCCCCAGCCCTTTTTATTTTGTATGTTTTTGTTTTGAAATAGAGTCTTGCTAGGCTGCTGAGAGTCTCACTATGTTGCTGAGGCTGGTCTTGAACCTGTGATTCTCCTGTCTTAGCCTCCCAAGTACTAGCATTACAGGCCTACACCACCATGCCCAGCTTGTTTGTCCCTTTTTATTGCTATGTAGTATTCAATTGTATGGAAGTACCTTCACCTATTAAAGGACTTTTCAGTTGTTTCTAGTTTGGTATTATTACAAATAAGGCTACTATAAACATTCATGTACATATATGTGTACGTGTGTGTGTACTCCTTCCTTCCTTTCTCTTTCCTTTCTTTCTTCCTCTCTCTCTCTCTTCTTTTCTTTTCTTTTTTCCTTTTGGTACTAGGGATTGAACCCAGGGGTGCTCTACCACTGAGCTACACCCCCAGCCCTTTTTATTTTTTATTTTGAGGCATGGTCTTGCTAAGTAGCTCAGTGTGGCTTCCAACGTGTGATCCTCCTGCATCAGCCTCTCAAGTTGCTGGATTACAGATATACAGTACCATGCCTGGCTGTATTTAATATTTTTAAAAAGCTTTCTGGGTGATTCCAATGAGAACCAGGGCTATGAACTGTTGGACTAGGGGAAAGTGAAAAAGTGACTACCAAGTAGCCCAAAGATTTATTAAATCCTGTGATCCTGTGTAGCAGTGTGCTATGTTGTAGGCTGTGTACCAGAGTAAATAAGAACATGAGTGCTGGAATTGGGCTGCCGGGACTCAAATCCTGGCTCCACCACTTGATGGCTCAGCCTTACTATGACTCAGTAGCTCATCTATAAAATGCAGCAGTAACACCAACCTTATAGTATTGTCGTAGCATGCACTGAATACATAATACATGTAGAAGATGAACACATAACAAGTTAGTGCTTATTATCACACTGGAAACTGAACTTTAGGTCATGTCTTAAAACTCCTCAATGACTATTACAATGGACACCTTGGATCCTACACGGAAGACTTAATGAACTAGTGTGATGACCTGCTATGGACCCTTTGCATGAACTGAGGTCTGAGGGTGGGTGGCACTTCTCCCTGAGAACCTCCCACTTTTTTTTGCACCTTTGCTGCTCCACAACACTCTAGCTTACTCATTCCTCTTATGAGACTTTCTCTTGGTCATGTGTCTGCCTCCATCTGTATGTCCACTGTGGGCTCCTAAGAGGCAGGGACTGTGTGTCTTGCCCACCATTGTATCTCTGGTATCTAGTGTAGTGTGTTACTAGATCCTCATTAAATATAGGTTGAATGGATGAATAAAGGAATGGAGCAGAGACCTAAGAGTGGGTGGCAGGGAAAGATTCAGTGCCTGGCGAGTCCCCTGGGAGGTCCCATCTGCGGCTTATTCTGGGTGGTGGAGGCTAGGGAAGCCTCGCAGAAGGTAGAGCCTGGAGTCCGTTGCTGCCTTGTTCCTGCTGGGACTCTCAAGGCTGTCATGTTTGCACTATGAGGGCTCAGAGTGGAACAGCACAGGCGAGGGACATGGATGGGGGCAGCCAGGCGAGCTTCGCCAGGTCTGTGAAGCAGAACAAGTCGGGCCAGAAAGTTAGAATAGGCAAATGCAAGCAGTGTGATGTGGAATAAGTCAAGCAATCTCTCAGCCCCGGGGTTTATTTATGTGGTAAATCAGACCTTAGGCACAGGTTCTGGGGTCAGCCTACCTGGTGTGGGTTCCCAGCTCCTCCACTTACTATTTTGTGACTCTGGACACAACCTCTCTGTGCCTCATTTTCTCATCTATAAAATGGGGTAATAATAGTGCTTCGGCTCTAGGGTTATAAGGTTTGAAACAGTTCGTAAATGTAAAGGGTTTAGAATGAAGCACATAATGTCAACTAATGTGTGTGTGTGTGTGTGTGTGTGTGTGTGTGTGTGTGTGTGTGTGGTGCTGGGGATTGAACCAGGGGCATTCTACCTCTGTGCTACACCACCAGCCCTATTTGAAAACAGGTTCTTGCTAAGTTGCTGAGGCTGGCTTTGAACCTGCAATCTTCCTGTCTTAGCCTCACAAGTACTGGGATTATAGGTATGCACCACCACACCCAGCCCTCAGCCCTATTTTTTATTTCAAAACAGGGTCTCGCTAAGTTACTTCATGCTGGCCTTGAACCTGCCATACTCCTGTCTCAGCCTCCTAAATACTGGAATTACAGGTTCACACCACCATGCCCAGCTCAATTAAGTTTTTTTTTTTTTAAAGCCACACAAAGAATTGGGTGTGGTGGCGCATGCCTGTAATCCCAGTACTTGGCCAGTACTTGGGAGGCTGAGACCAAAGGATCACAGGTTCAAGACTAGCCTCCGCAATTTAGTGAGACCTTGTTTCAAAATAAAAATAGAAAGTGCTGGGAGGAGTGTAGCTTGAAGGTAGCTCCTGGGTTCAATCCTCAGTACAAGAAGATAAAGAGGAGGAGGAGGAGGAGGAGGAGGAGGAGAAAAGGCATATAAACAAACACAATGAGAATAAAGGATTGTTGTGAGACTCAAATGCAAGGAGAGCACAGCCACAGTGCCTATGATTCTGGTGCTGCTTCCCGAAGAAGATTTTGTTTGCTATTTTAGTCTACATTTAAAATTCCACATAAATATCCGGGAACTGGCGAAGCTGAAGCAGGGCGCCATGGGACGCCACGTTGCCAGTCCTCTCAGGAGGGACCAGAAGCTGCCACCATCTGATGTCTGCCTTGTGGCTGCATGAAAGGAAGTTGGGGGGATAAGTCCAGTTCCTAGTGGACAGGTGTTGGAAACCCAGAGCCATCCTCACAGTTGGCACCCTCAGCGAGGTCTCCGCAGACAGGCAAGGATTAAGTCGAGAGGAGACCAAATTGCTCTTCCACCTGGTGCTGGTGGCCGCAGCAGGACAGGGCTGAGGCTCAGTGGCAGAGAGTGGCAACCAGAGCTAAAACCTTCACTGCCCACGTGCTGCTCTGTTGAGAAATCTCAAGTTCTGCTTCCCAGAGCAGTCAACCCAACAACTTTCATAGATACTGTCTTATTTGCATTACACTTCCATCTGGTCACAACTGTTTCAAAGAATCAGATGCATCTCTTTTATTATCAAAAGAATAATGTAATTAATGCAGAATTTTAACCCCTGCATTCAGCTGTCAGAAGTGAAATAACAATAATAAAAAAAAATCAGTGCTGTGGACATTACCTTTCCCTTAGAAGTTTGATATCAGTCAAAGAATAGAGAATACCAGGAAAGGCTGGGTGTGGTGGTGCATGCTTGTAATCCCAGTACATGGGAGGCTGAGACAAGAGGATTGCAGGTTCAAGGATAGCCTCAGATACTTAGTGAGGCCCTCTGAAAATTAGTGAGACCCTGTTTCAAAATAAAGAATAAAAAAATAGGGCTGGGGGTGTAGCTCGGAGGTAGAATGCCCCTAGGTTCAATCCCCAGTATGGCCAAAAAAAAAAAAAAAAACAGGAAAGAAAGGCGTTTTGAAGTATTTTATTCTTGTTTTCTATTAGGAGTTCAATTTTGAAGTTACTGATTTTTATTAATATATAGAAATTTCCAGAACTCAGGTAAAGCATACAGGCAAAATTAAGAACAGAATAAGAAAACACCGAAATATAAGTATTTATGAAATGGTTGCATTTGGAAGTCTCTCCAACTATCTTCAGAAATGATTTGCAAGTGTGACTGATATTAATGCAGGAGGAGCAGTATTCTACTTAGTAGTGTTCTGTCTTCCCCGAGACAATGCTATAAGGTCTGAGGATCCTGGTGTTCAACGCAGAACACTGGAAAGAATTTTGCAGGACGGAGTCTTTGTCAGTCACGGGAAGATGACGCTCAGCTGGCCTGCTGGAAGCAGCCCTGCCTTCCAGGAAAACTCCACTGGGTGGAGGGCAGGTGATGGAACCAGTGCATGGGCCGTCCTGATGGCACAGACAGAGCCCCTTGGAGGGTGGGTCTCAGTGCAGACTCCTGGTCCCACCTCGGACACTGACCAGTCAGCACAGTTCAGGGTTGGGCTCAGTGACGCCATGCACAGTCTGTGTGGCTGTGACACAGGGCCCCTCGGCCAGCACTTTGAGAACCCTGCCTCACTGCTCTCCAGCATTAACATCACCTGCCCCAGACATCCTAGCCTGGAGTTTGCTTAGATTTTCCTATTGTCAATAAGTTCCTTTTCTGTTCTATAAGTTCATTTTCTAGAAGGTTAGCTAGAGAGGTTTCAACTTGCCTGAAGACCTGGAAAGTCAGCAGAGGTGCCACAGGGCATGTGGGCTGCGGAGCCCGCAGGACGAGCTGGGCCCTCCCCGACTGCCCCCAGAACAGCCTGTGTTTTACATGCTCTCCTAAGCCTTCGTGGAAGAAAAAGACTGTGGCTTAAAACATTACAAAATCTTAGGTTCATCTATCAATCCTCCAGAGCCAGAAGGCCACCGATAGAGTCCTCCAGCGTTCCAGGCGGAGGCTGCACCCTCGGTGAGTGGTGATCCGCAAAGGCGCAGGCCCAGCACCCCGGTCTGAATGTTCTTGCCTCTCTCGCATACATCCACTTCTGTCTCACGCAGCCCTTATTTGCTGTATTTATTGGAAGTTCGAATGAAAGCAGAAAAGTAAACCTCAACCTTCTAATCTATCATTTCTCCCTCCCAGGACATCCCCAGTCATCTTTTTTGTTGGGAGGGGAGGGGGCTATATTTATTTATTTTATTTTTCTTGTATTTTTTAAAAAGCACTTTTATTGGTACCTTGCAGTCTCACATCATAATGTAGTTCAGAGTGATAGGGACATACATGCACACAGCACTTGGGGAGCTCCCCCCAGCTCCCACTCTACTCCCTCCCCTTCCCCATACATGATATTGAGATTGGCATTGATAATTTCATATATGTACATAATGTCAATGGAAGTGATTCCTTCATTAATTTTCCCTTCCCCCTTCCACTGGAGTTTCTCCTCCTTTATCTAAAGTCCCTCTTGTATCCCAATACATCCATCACCTCCCACGCTCTCATACCTATTATTATGTTATTGAAACCATGAAGTACATCATGTATATCCTCTGATCTTTTGCCTAATTTTACCATAAATATTCCCCTACTTCTATAATTAACAATATTATAATTCGTAATAGCTGTACAATAATCCATTATAATGATGTGCCAAAACTTATTCATTATCTACTAATGCAGTGCATAAGGCTTTTCCTCTGGATGACTGGGGGCAGGTCCATTCCTAGAACCTTTTAACAAGAAACAGAAAGATTTAAAACAGGATCAGATAATGTCAAAAGACTACATGAAAAAGTATTTTGCATTCGAGAAGGAATTAAAATATAATTAGGTTTCTTCAAATATAAATAATATACATCTAATGAAGAGAAAAGAGACAGCTACTCTCTTCCCTTTAACATTTCCTTCCTAATAACGAATATTAAATATTCAATGCAGAAAGACAAACATTGCCAACCTTCTAGTGTAAATTTTTCTAATGTCTTTCATGGCTACATATGCCTGCTTGAAAATTGAAAATAGCATCTATACTGTTTTAAAGAGTATTTTTGTACTAAAAAAAGAATTAACCAGGCTTTTCCCCCCTACCTTTTCAAGCCATTTTAAAGAATACATAAAAGCTGGGTATGGAGATCTATGCCTGTAATCCCAGTACTTGGGAGGCTGAGACAGGAGGATCACTGGTTCAAGGCCAGCCTCAGTAACTTGCCAAGATTCTCAGCAACCTAGTGAGACCCGTTTCAAAAATAAAAAATAAAAGAGTTGGGGGTGTAGCTTGGAGGTAGATGCCCTTGAGTTCAATTCCCAGTACCTAAATAAATAAATAAATAAATAAAGCATAGTATTCCATTCTATGGCTACACCACAATGCCCTACTTGTGAATATTTTTGTTTCCAGTGGTTTTATTTGTTCTTGCCATTATATAAATGCTACAAAGAAAAACATTTTATACATATCTCAGACCATTGTCCCACAGGCGGAGGGGGGGGGATGACAGGTGGGCAAAGAGTAAGCATGATTTGTTATATGATTTGTTTGTTTGTTTTTGTGGTGCTGGGGATTGAACCCAGGGGCATTCTACCTCTGAGCTATACCCCCAGCCCTCTTATTTTTTAATTTTGGAACAGGGTCTCTTTAAGCTGTTGAGGCTGTCCTGGAACCTGTGTGCGCCACCACACCTGGCTGTAAGCATGGTTTTAAGGCTGTTGATGTTCATGGGGTTACAGGCTGGGAAATTGATGCTGACGTATACTCCTAGTAGCAGAGCTTGACTATCCATTTTCTACTATATTCACAAACACTGAGCACTTCAATTAAGAAAAAAATTGCTATTCTGAAAGTAAAAATGATTTTTTAATAATTTTTATTTTATCACTAGTGAGGTGGAACATTTTTTCATAAGATATCAATTTGTATGAACTGCCTGTCTTTATTGGGATGCTTTTCTTTTTCTTAATAGTTTTAAAGAGGTCATTATTGTCCTTGAAGACAAGACTATAACTTCTTGATAGTCAGGCGTGGTGGCGCATGCTCATAATCCCAGTACTTGGGAGGCTGAGACTGGAGGATCTGGGTTCGTGGCCAGCCTCAGCTACTTAGTGAGGCCCTCTGCAACTCAGACCCTGTTTCAAAATAAAGAATAAAAAATAGGGCTGGGGTGTAGCCCGGAGGTAGAATGCCCCTGGGTTCAATCCCCAGTATCCCCCCCAAAATAAAATAACTTCTTGATCTCCATTGTATTCTTAGTGTGTCATAGCAGTCAATACAGACTTGTTGAGTGAAAAAAATAGTATACATGCCACAAATGTCATTTCCAGCTTACATTTGCAACTTAATATTTTAAAATGCATAGCAAACCCCACCATTTTAGATATTTTCAGTTGTACAGTTCAGTGACATTTAGTACATTTACATTGTGTGTAGCCATCATCACTGGCCCCTGCAGAACTTTTCTATCTTCCCAAACAGAAATTCACTACACATTAAACAATAACTTTCTGTTTCTCTAGTGCAATTTATTTTATGTGTCTTTGACATGGACGGGTTTAAGATAGTATGTAGTGAAGCTGATTTCTAAAAATTAAATGCATTTTTAACTGTTACATAAAACCATAAAAATGGTACATCCATTATTCTTTTTCCTTTAAGTTGTCTTTTTCCTTTTTTCTTTTTTGATTGGTACTGGGGATGGAACCCGGGGGTGTTATACCACTGAACTACATTCCAGCCATTTTAATTTTCTAATTTGAGACAGGGTCTCCCTATGTTGCTGAGGCTGGCCTAGAACTTGCAACTCTCAGTCTCCCGAGTCACTGGGATCACAGGCATGGACCACCACTCCTGGCTTTGAGTTGCTTTTAACATTATGTTTAGAAAGGTCTCTACCTAAAAAGTATGGAAGCACTCATATATATTTTCTTCTAAATTTTATAATCCTTTTTCTTGTTTACATTGATCTTGCTTTAATCTAGAATTTTAGAAATATAAAACAATAGTTACTGCCTGCTGGGAGACCATTCTCCACGTTTCTCATGTTGCTACGTGATGTGAGCACAGGCCTGATGACCGTTGTCCTTGACTATCTTCTCAGGGATTTTTGTTGTGTGTGGTGAATAGCCTTGTAAAGTAGACACAATGTCCCCTTAGGAGCATAGGGCAGGTTGGCCGGTTGTGCAATATAATAAAGATAATGCCTCCACCAAGGGCAATGATCAGGCAGGCTTGCTGCCCATTACAAAAGGATTGAGTTTGCTGGGCATGGTGTTGCACACCTGTAATCCCAGTACTTGGGAGGCGGAGACAGGAGGATTGTAAGTTCAAGGATGGCCTCAGCAATGTAGTGAGACTCTCAGCAACCTAGTGAGACCCTGTTTCAAAACAAAAAATAAAAAAGGGCTGGGGGTGAAGCTCAGAGGAAGAATGCCCCTGGGTTCAATTCCAAGTACCACACACACACAAAAAAAGGGTTGAGTTTCTTAAGCTTTCGGTTCCTTTCCCATAATCCCCTCAGTGCAGGTACCAGCTGACCCTCTGCTTCACCCTGCAGGGGCACAAGTGCTGGTCCTCTGGCTATAGCTGCTGCAGTTTTGTCTCTGACCAGGAAATCTTGTGCCTTCTGCCAACACCCACGGCAGGCTAACTTTGTATTTTGCAAAATAGGTAGTTCACGGTTCTTGATAAGAACTGGATTTGATTTTTCCAAAAATTTAATTAATTTTCCCAGCACTATTTTTTTTTTTTTTTTTTTTGCGGTACTGGGGATTGAACCCAGGGGCGTTCTACCTCCGCGCTACACCCCCGGCCCGGCCCTATTTTTTATACTTTATTTTGAAACCGGGTCTCACGAAGTTGCGGAGGGCCTCACTAAGTAGAGAGAGAGAGAGAGAGAGAGAGAGAGAGAGAGAGAGAGAGAGAGCTGAGGCTGGCGGTCTCCACCTCCCAAAGTACTGGGATTACAAGCGTGCGCCACCACGCCCGGCCTTTTCCCAGCACTATTTATCAAATCATTTCTTGACTGATTTGAAATTTTACCTGTATCATAAAGAAATACTTTGATAGACTTAGGTTTATTTTGTATCTTTCTTGTTTGTTCTCTATTTGTCTATTCTGGAGCCAGTAAAATACTGTTGTTGTTGTTTTTTGTAATTGTATAGTAAATTTGAACATCCAGTGGTAAATATTTTCTTTCCTTCTTTATTTTTTTTCCTTCTTGTTTTCTTCCTTTTTCCCTCTCTCTGTTACCCTTACTATTTGGGGGCTCTTTGCACCAGAAGAATGGTATCTGGTACACAGCAAGTATTCAATAAATATCTTTTGAGTGATATTAATAAAACTGAGAATTATTTTGTAAAATACGCGATCCTTTTTGAATGTTTATAATTATATTCATTGTAGAAATGAAACTAAAAATAATTTCATTTTGTCATGTACTGTCAATTTATTAACTAATTTATCGAACCATTCCTTTAAGTGCTAAGAATTTAACTATTACTGGTTATACAATTTAAGAAAAGAATTTATCCTATTAGAAAATGCCTAATATAGAAGAGGGCTCTTGTACCACTTCTCTTTTTTTGTGTATGTGATACTGGGGATTGAATCCAGGGGCAGTCTACTTCTGAGTTACACCCCCAGCCCTATTTTATTTTTATTTTGAAACAGGGTCTCACTAGGTTGATGAGAGTCTCACCACTTTCTGAGGCTGTCCTTGAATGTGCGATTCTCCTGTCTCAGCTTCCCAAGTACTGGGATTATAGGCATGTGCCACCATGCCTGGCTTATTTCTCTTATTTCAGAGTTTCCTGGATATTTGGAAAGTTCTGAAATTAATATTTCCCAACAATCCTGAGGAGACTTATAGGTCAGTATTTATTTATCTCCTTTAATGGGCTACATTATTTTGTCAGGGGGTGACAGGTTGTTTCCTCACCTCAGAAACTTAGGACGGTAGGGTCCTTGGCTTCCATGGCGGAAAACAATTTCAGCACGTGCCAGTCCGAGACAAAGACAGAGGTTTATTTAATAAAGTGGGGGATACATGTTCAAGGGAGAACTCAGGCCATCTCAAGAGGGAGAGAGCCCTCTTGAGACTTTGGGGTCTTTACCGGTCTTTTTTATAGGAGACCCCGTGAGGGGGTGGGTAGTGGCACATGGCAGGGTTGGGGATCTGGTTCTCTTTTTTAGAATTCTCAGGTTCCTGCCATTTCATTAGTGGGTGCTGGGTGATGCCTGGGCTTGACCGCTGGTCAGACATTTTAGGGTCCCTTTGTTTACCAAGCATCTCAGGAATTTCAGGTAGGGAGAGGGGCCATTATGATTAAAAGTGTGGGCCTATTGAGTTTTGCCAAAGAAGAACAGACCCTGTAGGGTGAAGATAAGAGTTATGAAGTTTCTAGATTTTAAAACTATGATTTCTCCTTCCTTTCCAGTTTGTCTTCTTTCTACCTATTATTTTTATTTTTTCTATCCTACCTCAATTTTATCGCTCCCACTTTTTATTAAAGATTGCTTTTGTCTTTGCTAGGAATGTTGCAGTTCACTGTCTCACAAGAAACTTTAGTAAAAAAAAAAATGTTAAATATCACACTTATTTACGAGGGTGCATTAGGAAGCAGGATAAATGCTTGTACTTAGTCTATTGCCAGAACTACTACCTAGTGTCTCCGAGCTAACTCCTAGGGGCTGCTGCTTTTGGTATGCTTTCCCATGGGCCACTGTGTTGGTCACTGTTTGGGCTATGGCCACAGCAGGGGATCCACCTGGCAGCCCTGGAGGTGAAGTGGCCAGAGAGTGTCCTATGCTTGGTGTCTGAGGCCCTGGCTGGAGCAGCAACCTCTGGCCATGCTGACAGTCAGGGATCCTCGGTTTGTTAACCTGAAGACATTAAAAGTGACAACTGGTCCTAAATCCCATGTTGTTCACTAATCCCTGGTCACCTGTTGACCTGATGCTATTGAAAGAAAAATAAAAGTATGGTGGTACACTACAGAGAAACAAATGAATTTTCCAGCCCAGGTTCAGTCGGGTTTTGCATGACTTTCTTTATTTTTCTCTTGCATTCAGGGAGAATCACATTTCCACATTCTAGAAAAGCTGATAGAATTTGTGTCAGTATCTAATTTTTTTTTTTTGGTACTTGAGGTTGAACTTGGAGGTATTCTACCTCTGAGCTATGCCCCCAGACCTATTTTATTTTTTATTTTGAAGCTGGGTCTCGCCAAGTGGCTGAGGGACCTCATTAAGTTGTTGAGGCTGGCCTCAAACCTGCGAACCTCCTGTCTCAGCCTCCCAAGTACTGGGATTACAGGAGGGTGCCACCACGCCCAGCTTCAGTATCTAATTCGACTCAGGTACCTGTAAGTGCTTCATACAGAAATACAAGTGTTAAAATTTGTAGATAGGGGCTGGAAGTCGTTGAGAATATCTACCTTCCAGCCAGAGGATAAATGTAGTTTTCAGATTTTTTAATGCTTCTCTTTCTATAAAGAAAGGCTCCGTTTCTTTATTTTTCCCACTTCAAACTATTCCTAAAGTTTAGTAAGCACTCTGTAACATGTAAGGCGAGGAGCTCGTGACCTCTCTTTGAAACCAGTGAGGCAATGAACACGTTTCATTGAAAAGCCAGGCTCTTGACTAAGAGTTGCTAGGGCGTACTTGCAGTTGCTTCCGTCTCTCTTGGAAGCAGAAACCCCCTTGTCCCCAGATTTCATTGTCAAACTCATCTATATAGTTTAGATAATTTTGAAGTTGCATAGATGGAGCCTGAGCATTCTGCTGTGGAATGTTTTATGTTTGTAATCTTTCTTGTGTTGTTTATCCAATGAAACTGTGAGGCTATTTAAGTTCCAAAGGCGCGAGGATCTCATCTTTCTTGATCACCATGAGATTCTGTCTCCTGGCACAGTACTTGGAGCATAATAGGTGCTCATTAAGGATGTGTGGAATGAATGGTAGCTGGGTGTTACAGATCAGATGAAGTACCCCTGAAGGAAGAACTGTAATTTGTCTTAAGTCATTTCACAAATCATGGTAATTAAGGAATTAGGAATGAGATTCTGTTAGTTTGGGTAAATAGCTTGAAAACTGAACTAACTTATTCTAGGTAGAATTACTCCTTATGCCGTCCATAACCACCTATACTTTGCTACCTTTTCATGAGGCCAAACATCACTAACAGCCCAGAAAAGAGGCAAACTGGAAACTAAGCAGAAAACATTTACTAGATACAGTGAAAGCTGCATGTACTTTAGGTCTCTAAAGAGGTGTGTCTAATCTCTATTTATTTATTTATTTTGTGGTACTGGGGATTGAACCCAGGGACAGTCTTCCTCAGGCTCTACCCCCAAACCTATTTTATTCTTTATTTTGAAACAAGGCCTCACTAAGTAGCTGAGGCTGGCCTTGAACCTGCAAGCCTCCTGTTTCAGACTCCCAAGTACTGGGATTACAAGCATGTGTCACTGTGCAGGGGCAATCTCTCCTAATTTAAAAGAAGTTTACACTGTGTTGTTGTCAATTATTTGCAACAGTATAGATGCTTTATCTATAATGGGCCTGTGGACAGAACAAAGTTTTGTCAAATGGAAGTGGCAGTTGCTCAGCCAGGAATCAAGGACATTTGCAAAAAGAGCCCTGTTTGTAGCCAGGGGGAGAATCTTTGCAAACAAATTCTTTCTCCCATAACTGAGAGTTGCCAATTTTTTTTTTGTACAGGTGGGAAAAATGCAAATTTTAGAAAATATTTTAGGCACAAAAGCAAACCCCCTTAGATCCTATTTTGAAAATAACTTGACATGCGCATTTCCCCCATTCCCTGAGGTCTGGAGCTGGGCTCTCTAATTTACATGACATGATTAGGAGGGTTCTAGGCCATTTTAGACTAATTATGTA
The DNA here is from genome assembly GCA_004027185.1 of Glis glis. NCBI lineage: Eukaryota > Metazoa > Chordata > Mammalia > Rodentia > Gliridae > Glis > Glis glis. Next base: position 16,456 of record PVJS01004583.1, read on the forward strand.
AATTGGAGGGAATTTACCCTTTCATTCAATATAACAAAGTACTTCCCTTCGATGAGTACTAACTTCTAATAAATGTTTAGCTTGCCTCCTTTTGTAATGCTGTGGCTAGTTGCCTGAAAGTGCTATTACTTTGTCCCTGAGCATTAAACAAATAAGTGGGTTTCTCTTATCAACAGACAAAAAATTAAAATCCCAGATAAAGACGGTGAGACAAAACACGCTTGGCAGAGAGAAATTTGTTTTTGTCACTGCTCTCTCTAAAAAAATAAAAAATAAAAAAAAACAGTCACAATAATAGTCGACTAGATCCCCCCCCCCCCTTTAACTTTTCATAATGTTTCCAGACTTTACTACTTGGCAAAGACAATTTGGGACAGATTTCTTTATTTTCTCCTCTGGCCTAAAATGAAAAACCCCCACTTTCCAAACTGTTACCACCGAAGAGTTTATTAAATGGCTGAAAAAGACAGCTGGTCCCACCATCTGTTAAAATTTTTCAGGGGCCAAATAAAACAGGTTACACCTTTAGCCATGCCAAGTCTTGCGATACCCCCTTCCTCTCACAGCCTGGGGAGGGCTAATCTGAATTTCACGCTCTGATTTTGCTATTGCGAATGTCTGGGCTTCTTCTGTGTGCCTCTCCACCATAGCCTCTCTTACCTCTTTTTAGTTACAAAGCTCTGCTCACATTTCCACCAGCCTCATTTGCAACCTATTACCTTACACTTCTACATTCTCTATAGTTACACCCAAGAACTAGAAGGGAATCCTCAGATACCTAAACTAATTTCTGACTTTTCAAGCCAAAAAGGAGAACCAGAAGTACGTTCCTGTTGTTTTGCAACCATTTTTTTCTATAAGTGCTAATGGAGGTAATTCAGATTTTGGAACAAAGGCTTAGCTCACCACACACTGCAGGTGTGAAAGGGTTGAAACAAAAGAGATGCTAACCCTAATGGTATTTCTTGTCATTAACAATTCTTTGATGTTCACACTGGAGCCTCCCTTTTATCTTTTAGTTTTTCAGCCATCTTTGTTAACGTGCAGCTCAATTGAATCTCCCCCCCACACACACACCTCCCTCTGGCCTTTAAAGACATCTGCAAAATGTTTATGCTAAGTTAGTTTCTCCTGCATCTTTTAGTACCAAGGCGAAGTAAAATGAGATAAAGCTTGCGAGGTTATTATTAAAACATCAGTAAGTTTCTATCATTAAGCTGAAGAGGAAGATCAATAAAAAAGGAGCACTTAATGTTACTTTAATAAGGATGAGTTTCCTGTAACAGGACTTGGGATTAACTTTAGTATCTCTAAAGAGGGCTTCACAATAAAGACATTGCTGTGATCAGACGAGGGTGGCTTGCCTTTACCCAATTAAACAGTTTGCAAATACTCCGAGTGTACTTGATCTATTATTTCCTGTCTCATTGAAAGCTCTCCTGATGAACATATTTTCAGAATATTTTCCTAGAGCCTTTTCTTCCTTGTGTCTGTCCCTGGCAGGCTGCCAAAGACTTTTGAAAGCAGGTTTGCCTGCCTGTCCTTGTGTCCACTCAGGATTGGGGGAAGGGGGAGGTGAGATGACAGGGAGTAGGACTACAGCTTCGGAAAACTTTGTTTAACTCGCTTTGATGACAGCAAAATGTAGAGAAGAGTCAACACTACATAATATACTGTCCTAAGCTTCTCAGCAGGGCATCTGCAACCATACCCTGGGGGCAAAGTAGAATTATACAGTTTCCCACCCATCTTACTATTCACTAGTATATTTTGCATTGTTTTGAACAAAGCAGAATTCATACATTTTTCCTTTTAACTGTTGTGGGTGTGTGTGTGAATTGTTTGTTTATATCTTAAGTGGGTGTCTTTCTGGACTGTTTTCTTTTTTTTTTTTTTTGCAAGTATTAATTTGGAGCCAGTCTCATTACTGAGTCATAGCTGAAATAAGCCACAGCAACTTGCTCAGCCTTTATATATAGTTCAGCCTGAAATGACAGATACTAGGGAAAAGATAATAGGCCAAGATAAAATACAAATTAATGTTAACAATGTATCTATTTTATGATTTTCCTCTCATATTATTTAATAATTCTTAGCATTTATAGGATGCTTTTCATCTTCAAAGCCCTTTACAAATGTTGGCTAATTAACCGCGAGGTAATGAGGCCTGGGTGATGATACCACAGGAAGTTTTCTCTAGCTCACATTATAAAGTAAAAATGGAGATGTATGTGTTCATACATTTTTAAAAATAGCATTAGACGGTCTTAGAGATGTTGTGAATCACAGACTCAGGCAATTTATCTTCTATGTATAACTTAGGTCTCTGTAGAAAACTCCTGGACAATTCAGCCGCTGGTGAACCGGCAGGATTTTCCCATCTGGCAGGTGGCTGGGAAACTTTCTCTAACTTCAGCCTCACGTGGTCCTGTTCCTTGTTGTTTTCACTTTAGTCTCTTTCCTCTTGTCTTATCACACATATGAAAAGGAGGGACATCCACTATTGAGAATTAGGGACAGACACCTATTTTATTTTTCCCCAGGTTTTTCTATGGACAAAAGCTTGGTGAAATACATGCTAAAACACTTGTGTTCCTTCATACTGCTTTTAATAACAATGCTAGTTAGTTGAATTCTATTATTTTAGAACGTGTGCATGTGCTCTGTGAATAGTTAGTTTGAGATCATGTAAGGCCTAAATTGATGCAGGCTTGGTGTGTCCCCGGGTTCTCCATCAGAAGAATCAGAAAGAGGCACAACTGAGCCAACAAGTCTCTCTATTGGGACTTCATGCTCCAGAAGGGAGAAGGGAGGCACAATGCAGACCGGAGAGGATCAGCTGCTCCCAGGTCAGAGAGAACTCTTTTTATTCTTGTGAGCACGGCTGTTTGCAGTGGGGGCTAAGGGTTTAGGAATGTTAATTGGCTGTAGGTACATTTCAAAAGGTGGCTTCTTTTTCTTTTTCTTTTTGCTGTGAGTTTTTCATATAGATGCCACATCCTGTATAAATAGCTCTGCTCTGCGATAAGGATGAGTTCTGCAGCTGTAAAGAAAACACATCGGTAGGGAGTAGAAGAAAGCACCAATCGTGGCAATTAACAAGTCGAGGGCCTGGGGGATCTGCTGTTTCTGGTGACTCCTTGACAGTTTTATCCTTTTTGCAGGATGCACCTGGTCTCTGAAGCTGACAAGCATATACCAAGCTTTTGATAGCTAAAGAGCTATGAGTTAAGGCCCAGGACTACATTTGCCCTTTGTCCCAGTGGTGGTCGGTGTCTCAAAATGATATGATTTTTAAAAAGAAAAGCATATTTTATTCCATCTAAAAGATTACCATCTGATATGAAATAGATGCTAGTACAAAAATTAAGTTATTAATTAAAACATTGTAGTTCATAGTAGACTTACACTTTAAACTAGTAGACACACCCTTTTTTGAGAATGAATTGCTAGGCTCAGACTTTGAGGGAAGGTCTTATTTTCCTAAACCCTTAATCTGGAAAAGCTAAGAAAGTTAATCAGAGTTTTCTTATTCATACATACATTTTTTTGTTTTGTTTTGTTTTTGTTTTTGCAGTGCTAGGGATCAAACCTAGGGCCTTGCACATGCTAGACAAAATGTTCTACCATTGAGCTACATTCCCACATGGATAAGATATTGATGATTCAGAGGGAATTTTATTTAAAGCACTGAAAGTATTAGATATTCTGTCTAATTAGAAAATTCTAATTTAATAAGGATTTATCCTATTCATTAAAGGCTTTCTCTTCTTCTTTCTATAAGTTATGGTATTAAGCCATGCCTACATACCCTAATCACAAGACTGACAAACAGAATTTTCCATTTGGGTCCTCTGTCCTGCTGAGACTTGGGGAGCAAGATGGTATTATTTGAAAAAAAAAGTCAGACTGGAGTATAAGAGACCATAATATTCAGATGACAAATTAAATTTCGTTCTGATATTTTTGAAGTCCTGAATGCCCAGTATCTGCCTGTACATCCTCACTATATTCATGAACCACCAAAGAATCAGTGACGAGGATATACTGAATCTGGTTCTCTAAAGGACTTAGTGATATGGCCTTTTAAAACCAGTACCTGCTGATAGATTGTACGTAAAATGTACTATTGTTGTAGAACTTGATTCCCCCAAAGAAATGAATTATACACTTAACTTGCCATGACATAACTCAATCAACTGGAGCTTACAATATGCTGGTCAGGGAGAAGTGTTTCTGTGATAAATCCAGACCTCGTCCCTGGCCTTTCACCCCTGAGTATGCCCTTAGCTTAATTTGTCATCATGATGCTTCGGTCCTCAGATGGGCTAGGGGAGGGTCAGGAAGGAGAAGAGACAAAATCAGACCTAATCCGGGATATCAGTGACACTTGCCCCCCTTCTTACTTGCAGGGGGAAAATCATTAAAACGTGTAAAAACAAAAGTCAAATAAAAAGTCTAAAACAAAACTCTAACAGTAGACTTTGCTTTTTTCATACTTTGGTGGTATTTCAATATTTTATAATAAGAATGCAGACTTCTAAACTTATATTCTCCTGGCCAACTATCACCTTCTTCAAATCTTAGCTCAGACATCTCTTGGTCCATCAGACCCCACCCACCCACTACTGTTAAAATTGAATCTTGCTGGGTGTGGTGGTGCACACCTGTAGTCCCAGTACTTAGGAAACTGAGACAGGAGGATCGAGGTTCAAGACCAGTCTCAGCAACTTAGCGAGACTCTCAGCAACCTAGAGAGACCCTGTTTCGAAGCAAAAACTAAAAATGGGCTGGAGGTGTAACTCAGAGGCACAGTGCCCCTGGGTTCAATCCCTAACACTACATTCACATGTGCACACCACACACATACACACGCAATCCTCTCCCTGTTCTCTCATTCTCCATAGTCCTATTACCTTCAAACATACTTAGAATGACTGCCATTTATTGACCAACTGGAACCCCTTTGAGAGTGAAAGAGGCAGCAACTGGAATACAGTCTATAATCTGAGGCTGTCGCAAGACAACAAGGATGGCGGCCGCCTTATGCACACCATCCCTGACTTCTGTATTATCCTTGTTGCTTACCACCACCCCCGCCTAGGCTGACGCTCTGTGGGAGTGAGGGGGCAGAGACTTTTATCTATTTGCTTCCTGATATATCCCAAGGCCCCATTCAGTACCTGCACATAGTAAATGTTCGAGAAAGATGAACTGAATGGACAAATATATGAATTAATGAGAAAAAAATTCATTTTGGAAGAGGTGTTACATAAATGTGAAGGAATGTTCTACACAATGCCATAAGGTGCCAAGTCTCTGCCACACTCAAGGCACTGTGTTGAGTGCGCTATCCATAATAATGTGAGATATATTCCCCTGGTTAATTGATTATCTGGTTTCAAATCCAGTGAATTTCCAAAGCAGAATACCTATTCCTATTAAATGAATGACTCAAAATATGTTTCACAGTCTCATGCTGAGGCTATCCGGGCGGCTTCTCTGACCAGTCAGCAGGAGGATGTGCTGCCCTTCCCTCCACAGGGCTGGTGGGTGGGGCTGCCTGGCTGCGCAGCGGTGCACCGTGTGCAGGTGTCTCTGTGCCCTTCCTGCCTGCCTGGAGAGCTGTTTTCACTTTTCAATTGGCAAAGTTCTCTACTTACATTTAAACATTTTTTCGTGCAGTTTTTTTTTGGGGGGGAGTGAGCGAAATATTAACTTATAGACAGCCTTCCTCCATGATCTGATATCATCCATATTCTTCCTAGTATTCTCTCCTCTGCCCCCGCCCTCAGGTATTAAGCAGTAGCTCATGCTGAGTCTGCTCCTGCATTGTCTCCACTTAATTCTCCCTTTACTATATTTACATATATGTATATAACTGGCTTAACACCAACATGTATTTCCAGTACCATCAGGAGGGAAATAGGTAATACTGTGCTTCAGCTGTTTGGCTGCCAGAAAACAGAGAGGATTAAACATATACTCTCATATTGCTCTCTTATTCATACCTATTTTGGTGTAATTTAAAAGCTACCTTGGTCATTTCATAAAATAAAACAACACAAAGCAAACAATTTTCTTTCTTCCAAGTCCAGGTAGAACTTGTACTTACCTTAAAAAATTATCTGAAATCATTTTACCATCAAATGCCTTTTGTTTAATCTAATGTCTGCAGAGGATGCTCTTTCTCATTAGCAAAGTGTTTTCAATAATACGTGGGAAAGTCGGTGCTTAGAGAAGTCAGGGACCCAGGAGCCAAGCTGCAGACTTCATGGGTAGACAGAGAGAGGAGAAAGAAAATCCTGGTGGAACTGAACATCTCATCTGGACGTCTGTGACTGCTGTCCCCTGCAGATGGCATGAAGCTAGAGGGCAAGGACACTCAGCTCTGTGTCTACAACCAGCAGCGTGTGCAGAAGGAGCGCAGGGACCACAGGTAAGTTAGGAAGGTGGAGAGAGTAGCTGGCAGAGGATGGAGGAGTCGTCAACGGAGCAAATGGCTGGCCAGAGCAGCAGGAAGAGGAGGAAGGGGACCACTGGGTGTCAATCTTCTTAGGCGACTCAAGAGCATTGTAGTCCTGCTTCTTGCAATAAGAATAATAGCACCCATTCTACAGTAATTATCAAAATGTTTAGTGCCAAGTGTGGTGGTGCACACCTGTAATCCCAGTACTTGGGAGGCTGAGACAGGGGGATTGCAGGTCTGAGGCCAGCCTCAGCAACTTGGTGAGACCTTCAGCAACTTAGCAAGACCCTATTTCTAGATATTAAAAGGGCTAGGGGTGTAGCTCAGAGGTAGAACACCCCTGGGTTCGATCCAGTAGCTTCCCTCCCCCCCAAAAAAAGTTTAGCTTCAGGATAATTTAAAAGGAAATTCCTGGCCAGGTGTAGTGGCGCAGGCTTGTAATCCCAGTACTTGGGAGGCTGAGACCGGAGGATCCGGGTTTGCGGCCAGTCTCAGCTACTTAGTGAGGCCCTCCACAACTTAGTGAGACCCTGTTTCAAAATAAAGAATAAAAAATAGGGCTGGGGGTGTAGCTCGGAGGTAGAATGCCTCTGGGTTCAATCCCCAGTACCAAAAAAAGAGAAAATTCCTATTTCAGGGATAAATTTTGCCAGTTTTGTTAATCTTTACAGATTAAAGTTGATGTAGATAGATAGGTAGATGGTGATACAGTGTCTACCACAGAAACTATAAATGTTTTGCCTTCTCTACTTTGGTCTTTTACAGGGACAGTTTCTCAGCCAGGAGCTAATGGCCAGTCCTGTTCTGCATCTGACCCTCAGTCTTTGCTGCTGCTGCTATTGTTTGGTGTTAAGCTCTACGGGCCCTTCCTTTGGTCAGATAGAGGGCAACTAGAGAGAGAGGGTGGGAAGGGAGAGATCCTGAGGTCCGCTCCAAGGGAAATTTTGGAACTTAACATGATATGCTTCATAAACTCCACTCCACTACTTTCCACGTGGCTTAAATCAATGCTTTAGTCACTCGAAGGTAAAGACCTGTTAGTTGATCCATGAAGATTTGCAATAGGAGCTCGCCTGTCTTCTGTGCAGTGGCATCGCGCAGGGCCCATTTCCCTCACCCACCTCCAGACACGCTGCTTCCCTAGGGCAGGGTGCGCCCAGAAGAGGCCTCTGTGCCAAGCTCGGCAGGCAGCTCTGGTGTGCCAAGAGGGGCACTGGGAGCAACACTGGCTTAGCATCACTCTCTGGACCCTTCCTGAGCTCGGATGGGTCCCCAGAACCTCCTCTCACCTGGCTCTTCTTTCTGAAGAAGGGAAGATGGCTCCTGCCCTCAGCATCTCTGTTCTCTGGAGGTGAGGGGGACAGTCAGGTTTCTGTGACCTCAATTCCTTTCTTGCATTTTTTCCTTCCTTCCCTCCCTCCCTCCCTCCCTCCCTCCCTCCCTCCCTTTCTTTCTTTCTTTTTTGGTACTGGGGATTGAACCCAGGGGCATTCTACCTCTAAGCTACACCCCAGCCCTTTTTATTTATTTATTTTTATTTTGAAACAGGGTCTTGCTAAGCTGGTGAGGCTGGCCTTCAACCTATGAGCCTCCTGTCTCAGCCTCCCAAGTATTGGGATTACAGGTGTGCGCCATCATGCCTGGCTCCTTTCTTGCATTTTATGACTCTCATGCATCTCCTGGAGCTGAAAAATAGCAGGCTCCTTCCTGCTATAAATGGGATCTGAAAAATGGACCCAATGAGGGAATGGGACAGTGACCTTTCGACCACAAAGGGGTCAAAGGCCAAGTCATCAAAAGAGAGTAGATAATGCCTCTGAGGAAGTGGTTTTCCCATGTGATCTTTGTGTGAAAACCTTATCAAGTGGACAGTTCAGTATTTATCAAGAGAATCAGAGAACTTGTCTAGGGTGGATTATTTTACCAAGAATGTGAAAAAAACCCACAAAATAATCATATGTAGTTGAAGATATGAATTTATCCCAATCTCTTTTTTCTTTTTTCTTTTTGGTACTAGGGATTGAACACAGGGACATTCTACCTTTGAGCTATACCACCAGCCTTTTTAAATTTTTGTTTTAAAACAGGATCTCTCACTAAGTTGCTGAAAGTTTCACTAAGTTGCTGAGGCTGGTCTAGACCATGAAATCCTCCTGTCTCAGCCTCCTAAGTACTGGGAATACTGGCATGCCCCACCACACCCAGCTGAAACTTTTCTTTGGTACTAAGGATTGAACCCAGGGGCATTCTACCTCTGAGCTACACCCCCAGTCTATTTTTTTTTTTCGGTACTGGGGATTGAACTCAGAGGCATTCTATCTCCGAGCTACACCCCCAGCCCTATTTTTTATTCTTTTTTTTTTTTGAAACAGGGTCTCACTAAGTTGTGCAGGGCCTCACTAAGTTGCTGAGGCTGGCCGTGAACTTGCAATCCTTCTGTCTCAGCCTCCCAAGTAATGGGATTACAAGCATGCGCCACCACACACGGCCCTTATTTTGTTTTTGAAACAAGGTCTTATTAAGTTGCTGAAGCTGGCCTCAAACCTGCGATCCTACTGTCTCAGCCTCCCAAGTCCTGGAATTACAGGTGTGTGCCACCATGCCTAGTTCCTTGTATGGAGGTAAGTATTCAATACATATTTGTTGAATATGTATTGAATAGACTCAAGCTCCATTTCAAGCTATATAATTTAAACATATGAGATACACAGATACTTTCTATTATACCTCTTCAGAGGGAGTGACTATTTTTCAAATCTCAATCGGGCTGCTATTTGGTTACATGGTTGGAAAGATTCTACAAGTACTCAGCTGCATGACAATTATTAGCCACTCTTAACCTGACCTCAAATGCATAGGTTAGTCTACAGTTGATAAGAACACTCTGCTGAGGCCCTTGATAACTTGGAGATCTTGTGATGTTTCATGAGAATGGTTTCTTGGTACGGCTATCTTGAATGTATTAATACTGGGGAAAAGTTGTGAATTTGCTAAGTTGTTAAGCCACCTAGACATATTATACATATAGAAACTAAAGATGTTAGAATAGTAATCAATTAGTTGGGCGTGGTGGTGCATGCCTGTAGTCCCAGTACTTGGGAGGCTGAGACAGGAGGATCGCAGGTTCAAGACCAGCCTCAGCAATGTAGCAAGACTCTCAGCAACCTAGTGAGGCCCTGTTTCAAAATAAAAAATAAGAAAAGGGCTGGGGGATGTAGCTTGGAGGTAGAATGCCCCTGGGTTCAATCTCTACTACCACAATAAAACAAAACAAAGAAACAAAAAGAATAGAAATAAGTTACCAGAGAGACCAGTATACTGAATAGCTCACACCGTTTTCCCCATTGTCTTGTTAGTTGTCACCAAGATAGCAGGAATTTCTCTGCGAGTCCACCAAGGCTCTTGCACGCTGCCTCAAGACCACCAATAATTTCATATTACATAAAACAATAGTTGCCTGAAATTGTCGAGTTTATTCCTAATTCCATCTCCATTGAGCCTTTGGTAATCTATTCTAGAGTCCCCACCACTTTCTTGAAGGGGGTGCCCTCTACCCTGTGCAGGCCTCTTGCATAGCAACGGAGGTGGTGAGTCAAGGGGGCTCTGCAGCCCAGCTGCCCAGGCTCTAAGTCTCACTCCAAACTGGGGGCCTCGGGTGAGCTGCTGCAGGACTCCCAGCCCTGTTTCCATAAGCATGTTAGTAACCATCATTGCTGTTTACCCAAGAGGTGGTAACTGTAGTGGAGGTTAAAGCCAGGGCTTGGCTCATACATATCAGTTGTCATCACTTTCAGATAAAATTAGATGAAAACATCAGTGTATCTTATATTGAACTACATCTTGGTCACTCTGGTCCATTATCAGTGTCCCTTGAAGACACTGAAGCAGGCTGCCAGCTCTGGAGAGACCTGGTTTAGGGCTCCTCCCTAAGGAACGTGACCTCTCCCAGCTGACCATTTATAATTTTTTTTTTCGGTGCCGGGGATTGAACCCAGGGGCATTCTACCTCAGAGCTACACCCCCAGCCCTATTTTTTTTTATTCTTTATTTGAAACAGGGTCTCATTAAGTTGCGGAAGGCCTCACTAAATAGCTGAGGCTGGCTGCGAACCCGGATCCTCCTGTCTCAGCTTCACAAGTACTGGGATTACAAGTGTGCACCACCACACCCAGCTCGTTTATAATTTTTTACCTACTTAGCACAGCTGGTATGAATAGTACATGGGAGGAGGCCAGGGAAATTTCCCATTCTTGGTAAATATTTTTGCTCCAATAATGGTTTTAGATGTCTTCAGATTATATCAGTAATTATCTGGGGAGTTCTTGCATGATACTAGGCCTGGTATCAATGTCTTACCTGATGGGAGAATTAGAGAAAAAAAATTTTTTTTGGCAGTACTGGGGATTGAACCCAGGGGCATTCTACCTCCTGCTACACCCCAGCCCTATTTTTTATTCTTTATTTTGAAACAGGTTCTCACTAAGTTGCAGAGGGCCTCACTAAGTAGCTGAGGCTGGCCACGAACTCGGATCCTCCTGTCTCAGCCTCCCAAGTACTGGGATTACAAGTGTGCACCACCACGCCCGGCTGAGAAATATTTTTGGAAAGAAGAATATCTGCTTTTTATACCAGTTGTCTGCTCTGCATAGAGACATGGCTGGTTCTAGGTAGCATGATGCTATTGGGAGGCCCGGACATTGGCATAAAGAGCCCACAGGACAGAATCAACTGAGCGAGTCTTGTCTGTTCCTGACTCACTGCATGGCCCTGGGGCAAGTCACTGGGCCTCTGTCTTGTTATCTGTAAAGAGTGATCGGCCCAGGTTTTCCCCATAGGTTCTTACTGTTCTAAAATACAACCTCTGTGAGTACAAAGCAATGATATGTCACTATTTATGTCCTTACACTGATATGGCAAGTGACATCCAACCATCCAATGCTGTCAAAGAATGTTAATTGGTAGAAATATTTTCTTTGTTTTTAACATTTTAGGGTGAGTGGCAGTAAGGGGTTTGTTGTTTATAGTTCTCCTCCTTTTGTTTTGAATGGCACATGGCCCAGTAAACCCACAAGAGTGTGTGAAGGAAGAAACTATTCTGTGTGCATCAGAAGACTAGTTTTCTCCGTGGTCACTGACCCAGGGGCTGGTGTGGAGAGCCAGAGGTTCATGTAAGTGGGAAGTACTGCCCAAAGAAAATCGAAGAAGGACCCTCCCAGGCGCCTCTGATGCACAGCTCATCACTAGTTCATGTACATCATGGGTAAATGCACGAAACCCTGCTCTACTCTTAACATGAACATGCTGAAAGGCTGAGCTAGCTGGCCCTAGCTGGCCCTGCAGTAAAAAGCCAGACAGATCTTGGCACAAAGACACAATCTGAACTGATCACCCATTCAGTCATTCAAGCAATTAACTTGATTGATAACCAGTTACTGACGTTCTTGAGAGGTTCTCAGTGAATCAAATGACTCAAACCACTGGATGTGATTAGATACCGCGTTGTGAGTGGGTCAGGATACAAACAAGAAAGAATGTAGCCAAAAATCTCAACATCCCTTTAAAATCTCCACTTTATGCAAATTTGATTAAGAAGAAAATTAATGTAATTCTGCCTATTCTACACAGAAATGGGGTATCCTATGGAATTAAAAGAGGAGTCCCCAGACATTTACTTTTGGAATAGTCTCTGAACTTTGAAATGTCTATAAAGTGGTATAGATGATATGACATCCCTTTCTATTGGAGGTTATTTTAACTGTCACCAGGGAACTGGTAATAAATACCTTATGAAATCCCACAAATCAACATTAGCACACGTGGCCCTGAGCACACCACCATTCAATGACTAATGATTAACAGGAATCTGAAGCCCAGCTATTGGACTGACTTTTTACTTTTGGACATTACTGCATAACATAGAAAAAACTTAATCCCTCTCATCTTCATTCTAAAGCTTTTTTTCTTTATTTTGACATTGGGAATTGAACCCAGGGGCATTTTACCACTGAGCTACACCACTAGCCCCTTTTATTTTTTATTTTAAGACAGAGTTGTTTAGATTGGCCTTGAACTTAAGATCCTCCTGCATCATCCTCCCAAGTAGCTGGGATCACAAGCGTATGCCACTGTACTTAGCTTTCAGTCTAAGTCTGAATTCTGGCTGAGTATGGTGGTGCATGCCTATAATCCCAGTAGTTGGGAGGCTGAGACAGAAGGATTGCAGGTTTGAGGACAGCCTCAGCAACTTAGTGAGATCCTCCGCAACTTAATGAGACCCTGTTTCAAAATAAAAAATAGGGCTGGGGGTATAGTTCAGAGTTAGAATGCCTCTGGGTTCCATCCCCAGTCCCAATAAATAAATAAATAAATAAATAAATAAATAAATAAGTCTTGATTCTGATCCTTCTCTTCAGTCTTTGATTGCTTTGATCCTAGAAATCTGGCCAATCCTGCAATCCCCTTTTGATTGCTTTTCCATCCTCTTTCGTCTCTTTCCCTCCAATTTTCTGAAGCAGAATGATGTTGCCACAGGAAACCAAAGTAACTGCCCGGGGACCAGTTAACTGCAGAGGCAGATCTCCACTGGTTTCTTCTGCAGGGGCCATCGCTTCACGTGTCCTTCTTCTACCTCTTCCTTGCCCCACCTCTGCCCCCCAGTGTGTAAACTATACTTCCCCAGGATGTATTGGCTCTGCACCCCTTGCCATTCTCCTTCCATTTCTCCAGCTTGGCTCTTCCTTACCTTCTCCATGACTACCTTGCCTCATCTTTCTGCCTCTTGCTTCTCCCTTTTACTCTGCGGCCAACCGGCTCTTTCCCTCTCCCAACTCTATTCGTGGCATTCCTCTGAACAAAATCCCCAGTGGTTTCTCATGGCTGTTGCTTCCTAAATAGGGTCCAAACTCCTTAGCACAGCGTTCAAAATCCTCCACAATCAAGCTGGGCGTGGTGGTGTACACTTGTAATCCCAGTACTTGGGAGGCTGAGACAGGAGGATCGCAGGTTCGCGGCCAGCCTCAGCTACTTAGTGAGGCCCTCTGCAACTTAGTGAGACCCTGTTTCAAAATAAAGAATAAAAAAAATAGGGCTGGGGGTGCAGCCGTGAGGTAGAATGCCCCTGGGTTCCATCCCCAGTACCGCAAAAAAAAAAAAAAAAAAAATCCTCCACAATCTACTTCTCCAACTTTCCCTTTTATTTAAGGTCTCTGCTCCAGGTAAACCAGAACAGGGTTGGAATTTTCCCGCAGTCTCAGTCTGATTGGGCTCATCTAGGACACGCTGGGTTTTTCTGGTTGCACAAAGTTGCTTGGAATGTGTGTGTGTGTGTGGGGGGGCACTGTCTCTAAATCACTCCAAGGGCCCAGTGACCAGCACACCACCAGCAGCCCTGTCACCCACTCAATGGGGTACACGTTTGTCCTGTCTCTGCCATTTCTGCTCTGCTGACCACTCAAGATTCAGGTTCGATACTAATTCCTTCACGAAACATTTCTTTGTGTGTCCTCCTCGGATCTTACTTTGCTGTTTCCTACAGTACACTTCTATGCGTGTGTCGTTTCTCCTCTTCCATGTGGTAAGCTTTTGCAGCAGCTCAACAATAGTATCTTAAATCAGTGGTATCTGGCAATTTGTCATTAGGTATAGCACAAATAATTTGCTCTTAATAGTATCCCAAGTACATTGACTTACACACTTTAAAACGGGGAATTACATGGTTATGTGAGTTGTATCTCAATAAAGTCATAAAATTATAGTTCAAATACTCATATTTGTAAATGATTTAGCTAAAAATAATTTTAAGCAGATATATCACACACACATTTATCTCTTCTATCACCTGAGGTCCCATTTAAATGGCATTAAAAAGAACTAAAGAGAATAAACTCAAAGTAGCAATGAAACTAGAAGAGGTAATTCACAATGGAGGAGAGATTGTAGCATATTTCTGTAAGATGAAAAATGGGTGGAAGAAGCTATTTGCTTCTAGTAATTCAAACCACCCTCTCCTCAAGGCCGAATAGTAAATTAGGACAAAGTTTAAAATATACCTGACTGAAGGCATTGGGGAGCTAGCAAGAGGGTGAAGAAATAATGAACCAAGGGCTAAGAGAAGGAGAGTTCGGCACTTAACACAGCTTGTCTTCTGAGAGGCATTTGCCAAACCTGGAAGAGGTACTGGGAAACTGTGAGGCTGAGCAGTCTGAGGACGGGGAATAAAGAGAGTTTCAATTAAACAAAAACTTACAGCCTCGGGCCCACACTAAAGGAAACACTAAAGAGGGATCTTTAGGCAGAAGAAAACATACCCCAGAAGAGGAGGTCGGAGATGTGGAAAGAAATGAAGAGCAATGAAAACAATAATAATAATGTCTTATGAGATTTAAAATATATATGAAATTAATATACACCACAATAATGGCAACCTAATCTAGGGGGAACACACACACACACACACACACACACACACACACACATGCGCGCGCACACACACGTAGATATAGATAGATACAGATAGTGTTTCAAAGTCCTTGAATCCTTGAATTGTCTAGGAAGAGAGTAAAATACCAACTAATATTAGATTTTGACAATTTAAGGATGCAAATTGTAATTTCTTGGGTAGCCTCAAGAGAATAATAAAAGTAGGCATCTAATAATACAGCTTTAAAATATTTAAAGGAAAATCTGACAGAATTAAAAGAGAAATAGACATATTCTTAATCCTGTATGTATGTATGTATGTATGTATTTACTTATTTTTGTGGTATTGGGGATGGAACTCAGGGGTATTCTACCTCTGAGCTACACCCCCAGCCCTATTTTATTCTTTTATTTTGAAACAGGTTCTCACTAAGTTGCAGAGGGCCTCACTAAGTAGCTGAGGTTGGCCACGAACCTGAGATCCTCCTGTGTCAGCCTCCCTAGTACTGGGATTACAAGCATGCATCACCATACCCAGTTTAATTTGTGTGTGTGTGTGTGTGTGTGTGTGTGTGTGTAGGAGATTGAACCCAGAGGCTTTCTACCTCTGAGCTACACTCCACCCCCAGCCCTATTTTTTATCTTTTGTTTTGAAACAGGGTCTCACTAGGTTGCTGAGAGTCTTGCTAAGTTGTTGAGGCTGGTCTTGAACCTGAAATTCTCCTGTCTCAGCCTCCCAAGTACTGGGATTACAAACATGCGTCACCATACTCAGTTTAATTTGTGTGTGTGTGTGTGTGTGTGTATGTGTGTGTGTGTGTGTGTGTGTGTGTAGTAATAGTAGTAGTAGTAGTAGTAGTAGTGGAGATTGAACACAGAGGTTTTCTATCTCTGAGCTACACCTCTACCCCTATTTTTTTTGAGGTACCAGGGATTGAACCCAGGGGCGTTCTACCTCTGAGCTACACCCCTGGCCCTATTTTTTATACTTTATTTTGAAACTGGGTCTCACGAAGTTGCGGAGGGCCTCACTAAGTAGCTGAGGCTGGCCACGAACCCAGATCCTCCGGTCTCTGCCTCCCAAGTACTGAGATTACAAGCGTGCGCCACCACGCCTGGATCCTACCCCTATTTTTTATCTTTTGTTTTGAAACAGGGTCTCATAGGTTGCTGAGAGTCTTGCTAAGTTGCTGAGACTGGTCTTGAACCTGTGATCCTCCGTCTCAGCCTCCCAAATACTGGGATTATAGGTGTGCACCACCACGCCCAGCCTGAGTAATTTAAACCTACTTCACTTGGATTGGGGATATAGTTTAGGAGTAGAACAATTGCCTAGCATGTGTGAGGCCTTGGGTTTGATGGTCAATACCACAAAAGAAACAAACAACAACAAAATACTTCCCTTAACAACTGATAGAAAAAACAACCCAAAGTCAGCAAGCATGGAGAAGATGACAATTAACAAACTTGACCTACTGCACATATTACAGAAGACTGAAAAATACAACTAATTTTAACTAGTATGTAATATTTACAAAAATTTAACATACACTCTGCTATATCATCTCAACAAATTTCAAAGGCTTGAAATCATAGTGAATTTGTTCTCTGACCATAAAACTAATAAACTAGACTTCAACAACAAAAAGATAAGAGATAATCAGCATCACAAATGAAAAAGGGCATCTTGCCATAGGTTCTACAATATTAAAAATATCAGAAGTGTTTTGAATAGTTCTAACCCTTATGGATAGTTAATAAATCGTCCAAACCTCAGTAGAAAAAATGAGCCCAAGGACTCTTGGTATAGTAAATACTTAGGGGAGGCAATTTTCCCTTTTAGGTCACCTTGTCTGGACAAAAACCTGAACTGATAATATAGACTGGGAATTATTGTAAACAGAGGCAGCAATTGTCTCTTTTCTCAAGGGAGCTGGCCACGCCTTTGAGAACATGGAATAAACAAGCCTTTCTCTCTCTCTCTCTCTTTCCTTCCTTCCTTCCTTCCTTCCTTCCTTCCTTCCTTCCTTCCTTTTTTTGTGTATGGTATGGGGATGGAACCCAGGGGCACTCTACCTCTAAGCAACACCCACAGCCCTATTTTATTCTTTTATTTTGAAACAGGGTCTCACTAAGTTGCAGAGGGCCTCACTAAGTAGCTGAGGCTGGCTGCGAACCTGCGATCCTCCTGTCTCAGCCTTCCAAGTACTGGGATTACAAGTGTGTACCACCATGCCCGGTTCAAGCCTCACTTTAGACAGGCAAAATATGCACCCTGGAGGGCTATCTTGTCTGAGTGCCCACTTAAGGACTCCCGGAGGACTGCAAACTTTGAAGTCTTCCGGGTGGGGAGAACATACACTCTGCCAGGACCATTCTAATCGGGACTCTGGTCGGCTGTCTGCAGGGACTTCCCAGCCCATGATGCCAGATATTGTTGCTTGCCCTGGCGTGGTGAGTGCACACACTGTCTATAGCCTGCTGTAGTGTGCTGATACATTTTGATTTCCATGCTTGCTCCTATAATCAATTTTCCTTCATAATAAATCACTCTTGTTTCTAACAAGTGAAGTCTTGTAACCCGATTCTTTCTTTAAGAAGAACACAACAAAACTTGAAAATGTGGAAGAAATGGAAAAACTTATGGGAGAAAAGTAAACTTACCAAAACTGACACAGGAAGAAATAGAAAAAACGAAGTCATAAGTTATTAAATACATTTAATCATAACTCAAACCTTCCTCCATAAAAGTGCAGGCATATATAACTCCCCCAGTAAGTAAATAAAATAAGAAAGAATTAATATCATTTTATACAAACTCTTCCAGAGAAAGACAAATTGGAATATTATGAGAATAAAGAAATTTATGTTAATCTCATCATAAGCATAGGTATAATTTTTAAACATTAAATTAACTCCAATGTTATGTAAAAGGATAATGTAACATGACAAAGTTGAATTTAATGCAAGAATACAAGGTTCACTTTATATTAGAAAACTAGTGTAACTCACTACATTAGAATAAATGAAAAAAATCATTGACTACATAGTGAATAAGTATTTCATAAAATTCAATGACTTATAAGGAAAAAACCCTCTTAGGAATAGAAAACAAAACCAAATATCATAATGAATAGTAAAATGCTGAACGTTTTCCCTTAGAGATTGGAGAAAGACAAGAGTACTTACTACTAGCTTTCCTAATCAACCTTGTACTAGAAATCTTACCCATATCAGTAAGGCAGACTGATTACACGGATGGCCCCAGTTCTCTATTCTCCCTGTATTCTGCCCTTTGCATAGGAACTGACTCTGTATCTTTGTCCCAACAACAGATGAATTCTCTTTGCTCACCTCTTGAATCTGGGCAGGCCTTGTGATTTTCTTTGGTTAAAAGAATGTGGTAGAATTGATAATGCATCGGTTCTGATTCTCAAGACACACCTCTCTCCTCTTTCTCTTTCTACCTCTCTCTCCCCTAACCCCATCCCCTTTCTTGGAGATTTTGCCACTGCCATTGGGGAAAACAGCAAGTCCAAGGATGAGACTCTAGAAAAGACCGGTTAGCCCAGCTTCTCTGCTATAGTCCCAGATGTGAGAGAAACTCAGTCAAGATCAACAAAGCTGCATGGCTGATGTGCAGATAACTGCAGATGCAAAAATGAGCCTTGGCAAGACTAGCTAAAATCATCAGAAATGCTCAGCCAACCCATAGTCTTGTGAGAAATATGTGGGTTGTTTTGGGGTCACTTGTAGAGTAGCAATAGGTAATTAATACAACCAGCAAGTCAAGAAGAAATAAGGTATAAAGATTGGAAAGGAAGCTGGGTGGGCATGGTGGTGCATGCCTGTAATCCTAGTACTTGGGAGGCTGAGACAAGAGGATCACAGGTTCAAAGCCAGCCTCAGCAATTTAGTGAGACCCTCAGCAGCTTAGCAAGAACTTGTTTGAAAATAAAAAATAAAATAGGGCTGGGGGCATAGCTTGGAGGTAGAATGCTCAGGGTTCAATCCCCAGTACAATCGTTTCTGTAGAAAATCTAACATATCTGCAGGTAACATTATTTGAATTAATGAGCAAATTGAGGAAAGTTGCTGAATCTCAAATCCAAAAATCAGTTGCATTTAAAAACACTTTTTAAATGACATCAAATTATATGTGGTGCAGAGGAATAAAACTAACAAAATTTCTGCAAGGAATATTTTATATAAAATTTCACATAAAATTATAAATCATTATTGAGAGAAGGAATAAAGAAGGATATACCATATTCATAGACTGAAAAGATATCTATCTTTAAATCGACTTATAGATTCAAGATAATTCCAAAGAAATCCAGGGGCATTGTACCTCTGAGCTATACCCCCAGTCCTATTTTATTTTTTTAATTTTGAAACAGGGTCTCACTTAGTTGCTGAAAGCCATACTAAGTTGCTGAGGCTGGGTGAGAACCTGTGATCCTCCTGTTTCAGCCTCCCAAGTACTGGGACGAAGTTTCTCTTAGAGAAGAAAAAAGGCGGTGGGGGACTTGCTCTGCCATACACTAAGGCCCATTTTAAGGGTATAGTAACGGAGATAAGGATAAGCAAACAGAACAGTGGGGCAGAATAGGGAACTGGAAATGGAGCCATGAACACTTGATTTATGGAGTGGTATGTTTTAGAACAGTAGGAAAAGAATGGCCTTTTCATTAAATGGGGCTGAAATAGTTGAGTATCCACATGTAAAGTATGAAAATTGGCCCTTACTGGACATCATTTATAAAATCAGTTCTGGGTGGGTTGAAAATCTAAATCTAAAAGGCAAAACTATAACACTTGCAGAAGATTCTAAAGGCAAATATCTCTGTGATCTTGGGGTAAGCAAAGTTTTTTTAACAGGCTATAAAAAAGCCCTAATCAAAAAGGAAAAGATAGATAAATTGTACAATGTTAAAATCACACACTTTACCGGGCATGGTGTCACATGTGTGTAATCCCAATACTTGGGAGGCTAAGACAGGAGGATTGCAGGTTCAAGGTCAGCCTCAGCAATTTAGCAAGACCCTGTTTCAAAATAAAAAGTAAAAAGAGGTGGGGGTGTAGCTGGGAAGTAGAAGGCCCCTGGGTTCAATTCCCAATAGCAGAAAACAAAACAAATAAAACCTTTTTTTTTTCATTAAAAGCAATTTTAGTGATTGAAGGGGAAAGCCAACTAGTGGAGATGATCTTTGCAATACATATAACTGACAACATATAACATGTGCCTTCAAATTAAAAACAAAGAATAAGTTGGGCATGGTGGTGTATGCCTGTCATCCCAGTACTTGGGAGGCTGAGACAGGAAGATTGCAGGTTCAAGGATAACCTCAGCAAGTAGTGAGACTCTCATCAACCTAGCAAGACCTTATTTAAAAAAAAAGTAGGGCTTGGGGTATAGCTCAGAGGTAGAATACCCCTGGGTTCAATCCCTAGTACCACACACACACACACACACACACATACACACACACACCCTAACCCAACTAAAATGGGTATGTGACCAAAAAAGCTATCTAAAATGGCCACAAGACATATAACATGCACTCAATATCATTATTATTGAGGAATATACAAGCTATAATCACAGCAATATTCTACTACATACCCATCACAATGCCCAGATGAAAAAGACTGATAATAGCAAGAGTTGGAGAGAATGCAGAACGATGGGAGCACTCTCATTCCACTGGTGGGATTGTAAACTGGGACTAGTACTTTGGAAAACAGTTTGGCACTATCTACTCAAATGGAGAAATGTATACTCTATGACTGCAAATCTAATCTTAGGTATACAGCCAACACAAAAGCAAGTAAGCAAATATATACCAGGAGACAAATGATAATGCTTACAGCAGCAATGTCCAAAATAACCCCAAATTGGAAACAATTCACATTTCTCCATTAAAAGTAGAATAGCTAAGTCAATTTTCATATTCATATACTAGAACACCACACAGTCATGAAAATGAATGACTACATTTAAATTTCATAACATAGATGAACTTCACCAATGGAACACCGAATGATGGAAACAAGACCTAACAAATTACTCACCGCATGATTCATTTTTATAAAGTGACAAAACCTAATGATAAGAGGCAAAATCTAATCACAGTGTTTAGAGATGCATGTAAGTGTGAAACTATAAAGAAAACCAAGGAAGTGTTTACAATTATGGACTTGCTGTCCTCCTGCCTCAGCCTCCCAAGTCTCTGGGCATGCATCACCATGCCCTGCTCCTAGGAATTATTTCTTAAACAATAAGATAGAGTTTATTTTTGTTTCTTCTGCTCTACTTGCATGACTTATAAACATTGCCTTTTAGGAGAAGATCTAAAAAACAAAAGTCCAAGATTCATCTTTAAAAAAATGAAATTTAGCTATTGAAAAATCTCAATATAATGTATGGGAAAGGGGAGGGAGTGGGGAAGGAGCCAGGGAGAAGCTCACCTAATGCTGTGTGCATGTATGGACCTATAACTCTGAACTACTTTATGATGCGAGACTACAATATATATATATATATAATATGAAAAGTATATATGTATACTGTATATATATACTACAATGTATATATAAAAGTATATATGAAAAAGAAAAATTGGCTGTAGTTATTTTTCTTCTAAAACTATAATTTCTGGGATCTTTAAATGCCCCATTTCATTATTTCTGTTCATAAAATGCTTATTAATTGCCCTCCCTTTCAAGACTTTGATTACAATCAATATTCTCTTTCTTTCTTTTTTTTTTTTTTGCGGTATCGGGGATTGAACCCAGGGGCGTTCTATCTCCGCGCTACACCCCCAGCCCTATTTTTATACTTTATTTTGAAACCGGGTCTCACGAAATTGCGGAGGGCCTCACTAAGTAGAGAGAGAGAGAGAGAGAGAGAGACAGAGAGAGAGACAGAGAGAGAGAGAGAGACGGAAAGCTGAGGCTGGCCACAAACCCGGATCCTCCGGTCTCTGCCTCCCAAAGTACTGGGATTACAAGTGTGCGCCACCACGCCCGGCCTTTCTTTGTTTCTTTCTTTCTTTTCTTTTCTTTGTTTCTTTCTTTCTTTCCTTATTTCTTTTCTTTTTTTATGGTATTGGGGATTGAACCCAGGGGCATTCTACCTCTGAGCTATACCCACAGCCCTAGTTTATTCTTTATTTTGAAACAGGGTCTCACTAAGATGCAGAGGGCCTCACTTAGTTGCTGAGGCTGGCTGTAAATCTGCGATCCTCCTGTCTCAGCTTCCTAAGTACTGGGATTACACATGTGTTCCACCATGCCCAGCACAATATTTTTTTTTCTGTATCTTTTTGTGTGTGTATGGGTGGTACTGGGGATTGAACCCAGGGGCATTCTACCTATGAGATGTAGCCCCAGCCCTATTTTATTTATTTATTTTTTAAACAGAGTCTTACTAAATTGCTGAGGGGCTCACTAAATTGCTGAAGTTGTCCTCAAACCTGTGACCCTCCTGTGTCAGCCTCCCAAGTACTGTGATTATAGACTTGCACCACCATGCCCAGCCTTTTCTATATCTTTAAGGTTATTTTTCTCAAAATCTAGGTATTCCCATGCATACTATCTGCTAAGTATTTTAGAGTATGAAAATGTTAAGACTCTGTCCTAGAGAAAGGGTCTTACAAGGTTTTTTGTTTTTATATCACACAGCAATATTACATGTTGCTTTGCATAGAATAGGTGCTCAAAAAGCTTGTTATACTGAATCCTATTAAGTATTATGTCATATAATATCACGACAAAAGGACTAGCTAACCTTGAGTGAAAAATCAGAGCTATGGTGTAAGAAAAGTGATTAATCACATACGACATCATTGAAAATAACTGTCTGGTCAGATATGCCAGTGTAGGTAAATGAAGTTTCTCCGTTGATTCTACATATACCGCATGTTCACTCTGCCAGCCACTGTGCTGGGCTTTGTGCACAGAGATGGGCAAGCTAAAGTCCTTGCCCTGCAGCCACTCCCAGCCTGGTGGAGCCAGACAGCCAGTGAATGGAGTTACAAAGTCACGTGACCTGGCCTCCGCAGGTTCATGTTTTCTTTCCTTCTCACTTCTTTCTTGTTACTACCAAAGGGATGGGGTGTCTTGGCAAGGAAGAATAAAAAGACAAAGACTTTCTCCACATAACAATTAGCAAAAGAGGGGTTCATTTACCTTGTAGAAAGAATCTGGAAGATTTAGGCCTTTGTGCGTAAAGGTGGAAAATTATCCCGTGCTAGGAGACTGGGGCACTTAGAAGGGGCACTCAGCAATGGAGCCCTGACCCTGGGGGAGGGGGAGGAGGAGAAAATCCCAGCAGAGGGTGGAGAAGGGAGCAAGAAGAGGACTCCTAGACTTCTGCTCGGGCAGATTCTGCATGGATTTAAAGGCAACTTGGTGGGAAAAACCAAGACAGCTCATCAGTGCGATTGGCCTATGGTTGAGACTGTCTGCTACCTTCTAAGATGCTGGGGCATGAACGACTGTCATGACTGTGGTGCACCCATGTTCAGCATCCCACAGGGACCCATGGGATGAGAGAAGAAGGGATTGCCCAGCTCAAGCTGCACAACAGATGCGAGAGAGCAATGGAGATAGAAATGTTTAGGAATCTGTGAACTGTTCAGCAGGGCTCAGGCACAGACCGCATGTCTGAAGAAGCTGACCCCACAACAAGGCTTCGTGTTCAACCAGTCAGTCAGTTACCAGGACTGTTCTTACTTTGGACAGATTTGGGGCCGGAACACAACTCAATGTTGTGCAAAAGAGTCTCCTTTTGAGGATGAGTAAAAAAAGAAAGGGTGGGCTGCATCGCCCCCCTCAGGGCCACAGGCCACAGGGGACAGAGATTTGTAATACACATCTTCTCCATCCAGCACTTTGATTTGCCTGCAACAGAGAAAAGAAGAGGATTCTCAACAGAAAGAGCCAACAAATGCCACAGTCATTGCTAAGGCAGCTGACGCTATGTGAAGGAGGGACACTCAGCCAGCTAGGGGTCTCCCTGCACGGAGGTACCTGGGTCTGATCCACGAAGCCTTCCACATATGGGTCACACACTGATAATGGGTCCACATTAGTGGTGTCTGCAAATTGTGGTCATTGTGCAAATTGATTTATGTGACTAAATTGCCTGTCTCCAGCTGGTTTCCCCTACATGGGAGAGTTTCTCTCCTGACTTCCCCCAGCACTCAAACTAGTGTCAATTATCTACTTCACTGTTGGTCTCAATGGAGAGGCTAACAGATGATCCACAGACTAACTCCCTACTCTCCTCTTTTGCCACTGGGGAAGTTTTCCTTTGTGCATGTTTTAAGGCTGGGGTATGATGGGGGGAGGAAGTCGCCTATTTGCACTTTGAAGAGTGTTCTTATTTGTGGAAGGAGAGTTTTATACAACCCGCTACATGTCTTCAATTATGAAGAAAGTACAATTCCCTGGAATAATTATGAGAAATAACATTTGCCCTTAGGTGACAATCTCAGCCTTTCCGGACCAGATTCAAGCCTCGTGTGCTTGCTACTGTGAAAAGTAGTTTCCAATGTCAATAACAGTGGCAGTATCCAGGTTGAATATTTTTAGAAGCCTCTCTGGAAAGTTTTGCATTTTCTGTAATATCACAAAGGACCCCTTCTGTTTACAGTTGCTCAGAACTAAGAAGACAGATATTTACCCAAGTTTTCTTGGCTTCCTCTTGCTCCCTTGATATTCTAGAGTTCCCTGTGGAGAGGGCCAAGAACACACAGTCAAAGCAAAGCAGCAAGTCGTTAATTTTTAATTCAAAGTGATTTTGTGTTGAATGCAAGCAGATGCTGATAATATCAGAAGTCACAGCATAATTTTTTTGATCAAAGGGCTCAAGTGAGCCTGATGAAGCATGCATCTTGCTCGTCTTTGATAAACCACATCAATTATTCACCGTGAAGGCAGACATCCTGACATGAAAGCAACAGATAAAGAGCCTAAGCACATGTTCACGAGGAGAGCATAAGAGAGTGGGGGTGGGGCTGCAGGGGCTGGAACAGGTATTAATAACAGAATTATTAACTGGAAACAAAGCCAGAGAAGCAGCTTTATGGCCACTTTGAACTCACATT
This sequence comes from Glis glis, assembly GCA_004027185.1. Classification (NCBI taxonomy): domain Eukaryota; kingdom Metazoa; phylum Chordata; class Mammalia; order Rodentia; family Gliridae; genus Glis; species Glis glis. Next base: position 41,458 of record PVJS01004583.1, read on the forward strand.
TAACTGGTTATAGTACATGGTGTCCTCGGGGCTACTCAACAGCTTGGGCTGCTGACATCGTCGGCGAGGTGTTCGCTGCTTCTGTGGGAGGCCCTCTTCGGAACCTGCAGCCAGACAGCAAAACTTTACCGTGAGCCGTCCCAGGCATTGGGAAAATTAAGTGAAAAATGGCTTTTCACATAAACACACTTAGGAGAAGCCCCGTCCTGTTTTAACAGGCATGCTAGAAGCTTGGCTACTGCTAGGAGAAATGTCATCCTAAAACACACTCTGGGGAATCGCTAGGTGTGAACAAGGGTTGTGCCTGTAACTTTGCCTCCGTGTTTCTGATCTGAATCAGCAGCGTGGAGTGACAGGGCGCACATTGGTTTGTCCACACTGGTGAGGGAGAAGTTGGTGGTCAGCCTTCTGCACAGTAGAGAGCCTTTGGCGAGATAACTCCATGAGGACAACCAAGGCAATCTGGGATCGTTTGCACCACGTCCTACAGCTGTGAGTTCAAAGACATCTGGAACACACACACTCTTGGGAAGATGAGAAGCAAATCTTCTGGTGGATCCGCTTTGGGGGAAAATAGCTTGAGCTGATATTTACTGAAGTGCTTTGAACAATACCACTGATCCATGCAGTCTCTGGAGGTGGCATACAGGAGGGGAAAGGATGATTGCGTGCAGCAGCCTCACCCTGTTAGTCTTGATTTCAGAACCCTGGACCAAGAGTGTGCTGGAGAGTGAGAAACCACGTGTCAGATGAAGTCATGATTCATTTCCCTTTCAAGCAAATTATTTTTCTGGAGTCTGCTTTCCTTTTGGCTGTATATCTGAATCAGGATCCAGCAGTTCTAACTTCTTGCCAACACACACATACATGTATAACCGTCATACTATGAATGTCATAGTACAGGGATGAGGGTATTTCTGGGACAGGATGTTTATGATAAACTAGTTATTCATAAAAAGTTAGAGATTTGTGCTTGGAATCATATTTTAATTTCCATAGAGTTGTTACTATTGAAAGAAATTCTGGGGGATTTTTTCCTTTATACTTTACATTTATTTATTTATTTATTTATTTTTGTACTGAAGATTGAACCCAAGGGCATTCTACCTGAGAGCTGCACTCTCAGTCCTATTTTTATTATTTATTTGGAAACGGGGTCTTGCTAAGTTGCTGAGGCTGGCTGCAAACCTGTGATCCTCCTATCTCAGCCTCCCAAGTACTAGAATTATAGGCGTGTGTCACCACACCCAGCTACATACTCTTTTTAAACTTTTTAATTTAAATTTATTTTTAGCTGATATGTAAAAACATAAAAATTTTACATATTATGGGATAACATGTGGTGTTTCCATACATGCATGCATTGTATAATGTTTAAATCAGGTTAAATATATAAGTCTTCTCAAACATCATTTCTTTATGGTGAAAACATTCCTTTCTTCTAGCTTTATGAAACTTGCAATAGTTACTCTTATCTATATCCATGCTACTGTGCAATAGCACACCAGAACTTTTACTGCTGTCTAACTCTAACTTAGTACTTGCTGGTCAACCTTTCCCTCTCTCCCTCCTCCAACTCTCCCCAGCCTCTGATAACCACCAATCTACTCTCAACTTCTATGACATCAACTTTTGTATATT
>PVJS01004583.1:43198-54001 GCA_004027185.1 Glis glis
CTCCTCCTCCTCCTCCTTCTCCTTCTCCTTCTCCTTCTCCTTCTCCTCCTTCTCCTCCTCCTTCTCCTTCTCCTTCTCCTCCTCCTCCCCCTCCTCATATCAAGATTAGGCCTAGGTACGCTATGCCACTGAGGCACATCCCCAACCCTTTTTGTTTCATTTGGAGACAGGGTCTCACTAGGTTGCCCAAGCTAGCCTGGAACCTGAAATCCTCCTGCCTCCTGAGTAGTTGTGATTATAGGTGTGCTCCACTGCACCTGACTTCCACATTGTCTTTCTTTATTCATCAGTTGATAGACATTTATGTTCTTTCCATTTCTTGGCTTGGCAAATGATGCTATAATGAACATGGAAGTGCTGATGTCTCTTTGAAAAACTGGTTTCATTTCCTTTAGATGTATACCCAGCAGTAGGATTGCTGGATCATATGGTAATTCTATTTTTAATGTTTTGAAGCACCTCCATACTGTTTTCTATAATGGGAATGTTAATTAATATTCCTACCAACAATGTACCAGAGTTCCTTTTCCACATCTTCATCAGCACTTGTTATCTTTGTCTTTTTAACAACAGCCTTTCTTACTTGAGTGAAGTGATACCTCATTGTGGTTTTAATCTACATTTCTCTGATTATTAGTGACATTGAGCATTTCTTCATATACATGTTGACTATTTCTTTTCTTTTTTGTATATGTGTGTGTGTGTGTGTGTGTGTGTGTGTGTGTGTGTGTCTAGGAGATTGAAACCAGGGGCATTCTATCTCTGAGCTATGACCCAGCTCTATTTTTTAAAATTTTGCAACAGGTTCTCACTAAATTGTTGAGGCTGGCCTCAAACATACATGTTGACTATTTCTATGTCTTCTTTTGAGAAATATCTATTTCAGTCTAGTACCTGTTTTTAATTGGGTTGTTTGTTTTTTGCTATGGAGTTTTTTGAGTTCCTGCTGTATCCAGATATTAGCTCCTTGTCAGATGTATAGTTTGCCTATATTTTCTGCCATTTTGTAGGTTGTCTTCACTCTGTTGTTTCCCTTACTGAACAGAACTCAGTAAGTCTGAAGTAATCTTATTTGTCTATTTTTGCTTTTGTTTTCTTTTGGGGTCTTATCCAAAAAATCATTGCTCATTCCAATGTCCTGAAGCATTGTTCCTAGGTTTGGGGGATTTTTAAAATAAAGAGTGACTTAGTGAAGACCACTATGAATAGCAAATTATCTATTTTCTAAGTATGAAGTTTAAAATTTTTTTGTGTGGTATTGGGGATTAAACCCAGGGACATTCTACCCCCAGGCCATACCTCCAGCCCTATAAAAAAATTTTTTTTTTTGTTTTGAAACAGGGTCTTGGTAGATTGCTGAGAGTCTTGCTAAATTGCTGAGGCTGGTCTCAAACCTGGGATCCTCCTGTTTTTATCCTCCCAAGTACTGGGATCACTAGTATACACCACCATGACTGGCTCAAAGTATGAAGTTTTATATTTTGATTTTTCTCAAATTGGGACATATCTATGTTTGGAAAAGACTAACCCTACAGACTTTAGAAGCTGTCCATTCTGAATACTTTTTTTTTTTCAGAAGTGAGACTGAGGCTCATAAATGCTGAATAGCTCATCTCAGGTCAAGTGTCAGGGTGGAGATCTGATCCTAAATCTCTCAGCTCTTCTTTAGCAGGTGTGTGTGTACGCACGAACATACATACATATATATTTTTAACTACCACATATTGTCTTTCTTAACAAGAGACTTTTTAAAAGCCAAAAGTCTAAATAGAACCTCAATGAAATGCTTAATTAACACAGTAAATGACTTTGCTTGCAGAGTTCCAGCAGCCTTAGGACATTCTTGTCTTCAGGAGCACTGTGCAGAGCACAGGTCTGCTGCAGTGTCTTGGTCAGAACTGAAATGTTTTATTATTTTTTTCCAATGGTTCCAGCAGACCCACTTCCTGTTTGCTTTGCAAAGTTCCTATTCTTCAAGGTGGTGGAGTGGGAGGTGGTGAGGCCCTTTCATGTTATCTCCTTTCTGATTTATAAATTAATGAGCAGAAGTCTCAGAGGTCAGGCTGCTGGTGTGAACATGCACTGTAGGTCTGGGATCTGCTCTGCCTTCGACTCTAATATTGCAGGAATTCTATCTGTGGCAACTCAAAAGACTGATATGAAATAGTTTTGGGGTTCAATTGAAGTTCAGCCCAGTTCAGCTGGACTTTATACAATGTTTACACTTGATCAGAGACTTTTATTTATATTCTCTCAACTGGCAAAGCTTAATGTAAGATGTGCGTCTCAACTTTTGCTCTTAATGACCTTGATGTTCCACAGGCTAGTATTCTTCTACTGATTCTTAGAAGGAATTCAGTTATTGGATAGAATTTTTAGCAGTTTTAACATTTCCTCCATAAATTAAAAAAAACTGTTGGTGTTCTGTCATATGGTATTTATACTATGTTAGAATCTGGCACAAACTGTTTGTGTGGTTTAGCATTAAAATTTAATTTTTATTATTTTAATTTTAACATCTCCATGTCATATTCTAAAAGGAGTGCTGAAGCTTCTAGGTCCTTTTCCATTGGAAAAAATCTAAGTGTCATTGAGGCATGATAGCACTGAGCTGTACCCCCAGCCCTCAAAAATATTTGAAAAAAATTACATCCATATACTCCCCCCACAAAGAATCATTATTTATTTATTTATTTATTTTTGTGGTACTGGGGATTGAAACCAGGGACATTCTACCTCCAAGCTATACCCCCAGTCCTATTTTTTATTCTTTATTTTTGAAACAGGGTCTCACTAATTTGCGGAGGGCCTCTCTAAGTAGCTGAAGCTGGCCGCGAACCTGCGATCCTCCTGTCTCAGCCTCCCTAGTACTGGGCTTACAAGCGTGCGCCACCATGCCCAGCTAAGAATCATTATTTAATAAATACTGTTGAAACAATTTGATATTAAAAATATAACTTAAGTCCAGACATTATAACATTTATCCTATATTCAAGGTACCTTGCTGATATGGTAGGGAAAACAAAGAGAAATAAGACAAAGTCCATGCTTTCAATCTAGTAGAGGACCCTGAGCCTTAGGAAGTTAAGTAACTTGTTTGAGGCTCTAAGCCAGTGCTGCTGGATCCAAGTTAGGCTTTTTAAAAGAATTCTAAGTCATTTAATTTTCTCAATGTACATCTTGATTCTCACATGACACAATAAATTTCAGATGAGTTATACAGTTAAACATTTATACATTCTGATAAAAACTTTAGAAAGTAACAAAGACTGTCTCCACTGTGGAAGAAGATATTAGTGATATGGATGGGTTCAATTATATTAAAGTAAAATATTCCATATGATGGGCAGTAGCACAACTAAGATAAAAAGAAGTACAAAAGAAAGATAAAAACAAATAAAATATATATCCAGAAGAGTATAAATTCATAATGTAAATAGGGTGAGACAAAAAAGAGATAGAGAAACACTCATAGCCCTTGGTAGCTGCAGATTTCACATCCGTGGATCACTAATATATCTTTGATGCTGGGGATTGAACCCAGGGCCACATGTATGCTATGCGCACATTCTGCTGCATGCTCTAGCACTGAGCTATATACCCCCAGCCTTCAAAAATATTTGAAAAAAATTACATCCATATTGAACTTGTACAGACTTCTTTCTCGTTACTGTTCCCTCAACAATATGGTGTAACAACTATTTTACATAGCATTTATATTGGACTAGGAATTAAAATTCGTCTAGAGATCTTTAAGGTATACAGGAGGATTTGTGTAGGTTATATGCAAGTACTATGCCATTTGACATAAGTGACTTGAGCATCTGTGGATTTTGGTTTCTGTGGGGGTCTTGGAATTCATCCCTCATGGACACTGAGGGGCGATAGTGTTGAATTACAGCAAGGAAATGAGGTACTGGAAGGCGTTCAACAACTCTGAAAAAGCACTTCAATTAAAACAATTATTACTGCTTCTCTATTAATTAGGATAGACCCAAAGTTCAAAAGACAATGAGGGAGGGGCAGGTTTGAATTCGCAGGTTTCACCCCTCCTGAAGTGACACTTGACAGTAAATATCAAGGGTGTGGTGGCGCACGCTTGTAATCCCAGTACCTGGGAGGCAGAGACCGGAGGATCTGGGTTCGTGGCCAGCCTCAGCTACTTAGTGAGGCCCTCTGCAACTTCGTGAGACCTGGTTTCAAAATAAAGTATAAAAAATAGGGCCGGGGGTGTAGCTTGGAGGTAAAACGCCCCTGGGTTTAATCCCCGGTACCGCAAAAAAAAAAAAAAAAAAAAAAGAGCGAAGCAACTTGTCCATCTCACGTAAGTGTCGCCAAGCCAAACTCTCCATTTTGTAACCCATCAGTAGCCACCTTCTTACTGAGCTTTTAAAGAGAGGTATGTTATGCTACAAATACCAGTTTGTATTTAACATAGGTCTTTTTCTTTTTCAAGAACCAATTTAATATCATATTTGAGACCTCCAACATAACCTTTACTTCTGAGTTGTAGAACTTTACAATAAACTTGAGCTTAATCTGTCAGAAAACTAAAGAGGTCTGAACAGCCTTTCAGAGCACCAGGAAATGTGTATTCCCTATTCCCTAAACCCACATCGGCACCTGTGGCTGCGCACCTGTCCAAGCCCGTGGTGAGAGACAAACAGCTGGATTCAGTCAGTTCCTCACATAACTTCATACAGTGGGTTTGGAACTTTAATATTTCTTTTCTCAGTATTGGACATGTGGGTATATCCAAGTTAGAGTTGCCACCAAATTAGAGGCCACTCGCCGGGCGTGGTAGAGCACGCTTGTAATCCCAGTACTTTGGGAGGCTGAGACCGAAGGATCCGGGTTCGCGGCCAGCCTCAGCTCTCTCCCTGTCTCTCTCTCTCTCTCTCTCCTTAGTGAGGCCCTCCGCAACTTCGTGAGACCTGGTTTCGAAATAAAGTATAAAAAATAGGGCCGGGGGCGTAGCGTGGAGGTAGAACGCCCCGGGGTTTAATCCCCAGTACCACAAAAAAAAAAAAAATTAGAGGCCACTCAGTTAAATTTGGTAGCAACCAATGCTTTTTAGTCTAAGTACATCCCATGCCATATTTGAGACATAACTTACACTAAAAGTCATTGGATGTTTTCTGAGATTCAAATCTAGCTGGGCATACTGCATTTTTGTTGTATCTGGCAACCTTAATTCACACAGGATTCTCAGCCACAGATGAGGTTTTTTGTTCTTTCCTACAATCCCAGAGATGAGAAAGAAAATGGCTTCCTCTGCTCATCTTGACTTGCTGAGTACAGCACGTGCTATAGTGCTCCTTCCTACACGGTCCTCAGAACCTCAGGTTTCACTTTTTATCACCTGCTACCAAAGTGCCAGTTGTGGTAAGTTTCCTAGTGGGACTGCAGGTCCGGGAGGCTGACCACCACGCAGGGCAGCATGAGGCAGGTGGGTTCTTGATATCTGAGGAATGGGCAGGCAGCAAGCAGGGGTCCCTGAAGGAAAGGGAGGAAACCTGGGGAGAGACAATCCCAGGAGTCCCAGCACCCTCCTGTGGGCCCTCAGCAGGCATGGCCATTTTCTTTTCTTTTTTTTTTTTTTGTGTGGTACCGGGGATTGAATCCAGGGGCATTCTACCTCCGAGCTACACCCCCCGGCCCTATTTTTTATCCTTTATTTTGAAACCGGGTCTCATGAAGTTGTAGAGGGCCTCACTAAGTAGCTGAGGCTGGCTGCCAACCCGGATCCTCTAGTCTCCGCCTCCCAAGTACTGGGATTACAAGCGTGCGCCACCACGCCCGGCAGGTATAGCCATTTTCTGAGCAGTATGACTGCTGATCTGATCGCCTCTTTGTGGATGATGAATCCCCAGGGTCACCTGTCAAGGAAAACATCCCCTTGAAGCAAACAGAGCATCCCGTGGTCTAGATTTAAAGATGGCAAATCCCATATGGGGTTATGGGATATACTCCCAGGGTATTTAAATAGAATTAGAATTATACAATTAATCTACAGGATTCTGCTGACTGTGCACAAAGGGAGGCACATCATGTCTGACTGGGGTTCTCAGGGCATCTGGAGGGGACAGTAACTCAGCTGTAAACTGGACAATATTTCTCCCCAAGAAGGCTGACTATGCTTCCTGGTTCTCCTGTGGAGACTTCCATGAAGTAGCTTCCAAACAGATGAACTGTCTTTTCTGGCTCTGTACCTCCTCCCCCTACCATTTCATTTTTATGAAGCAAATCTGTTTTTGTAAAGTATCTTTTTCTTTCCTTCATCTCATTTTGGGAAGGACAGATAAGTCCAAAGAGATCACAGAGACGGCCCAAGGAGATTGAGAGGTCACATAGCAAGTGCTCAACTGAGAATTCAGGTTTTCAACATCCGATTGCAGGTATTTCCTTCACACTGCACCAGTTGCTCAACTTTAAAACACCAATGTCCAGTTCAAGGCCTGGGCATCAATATACTTTTTTAAATCTCTTTGGGTGTTTCTCATGTGCAAACAGAGCTGAGAACCATGCTCTGAGGCACGGGCTGTTACAGGGATGGGTGCTTAGACACTCTACCCAGGCTATGAAGGCTGAATTATGCCTTGGCCGTTCAGACTTCCAAATTTAAGTCATGACATGGGGGATAAAACTCTGGGGTTTGGCCCCTTGCTTTTATATTGGAGGGGTCTGAGGCCCAGGGAGCTTGGGTCTCCCATCAAAGATAAGGCTAGAACTCAGGATTCTTGATTCAAAACCCCCAAGATCAAGGCCTCTGCTATGATGCGTATTCTTTTACTGAGACTTTCTCAGAAGTTTTCACCTCACCAAGTCTAACTTCACAGGGGACTAAGGAGTTTGTTCAGTGGGTTTCTGGAAAACACACACACACACACACACACACACACACACACACACACACATTGTCTCCTGGGGTGCATGTAATTCAGATCTTGCTTTCTAAGATGAAAGGAAAGCTACAAATTTTCCCAGTTGCCATGTTATGTCATGAACAATCTTCTTCAAAATTGCAGAATTGCTACAAAGAAAACATCCCCAAGTTAAATTAGTGCCTGTGGAAGATGCTGGAGTTGTAAGTTGTCTATGTGGAATTTTCTACTTTTTAGTTAGGGAGGTGGCAAGAACGTCCCCTGAAAACCCTTTCATAGCTCAGGGCCTGGCACACATTCAACAAATAATGAATGAATGAATGAATGAATGAATGGTGACTACTCCCCATTCTTGTTAAGCTCTCTTCCATCTCTGTGGCCTAATCTTTGGTTCTTAGACTCTCAAGCGGGATATTGTCGTCAAAGTATTTGATAGGAAAAGGGCCTTTCCTCTCCTGGGATCCTTAGTCTTCTATAGTCTACCATGGAGGAGAGTAAATCAATCATCCAAAAAACAAAGTCCATTAGTATTTTTTCTTAATGTCTGTTAATATTTTTCTGGGAATATGTACTCATTTTTTAACTAAAAAATTTTAGTCATTCATCTAATTTAGGTTACAGCCCCCCCAACAATAAAGTCATAAATATTTTTTCCATGCTATTAGCCTACTTTTAAATAGTATCTTTGTTTTAGAGTTACATTTTTTAACAGTAATAAATGAACATGATGGTCAACTAAGTTAAGCACTGAAAAGTCCATTTTTTTTGAGCCTCTGATCCCCTTCTCACAAAAGTGGCAACTGCTGGGACAGTTTCTTATCTGTCTTCCAGAGATAGCCTAAATGCCATAATTTCTAGTGGTTGCATGACATTTCATTTTATAGATAAACCATGACTAATTTATAACACTTCTTATTTGGGGGGTATAGAAGTTGTTTCCAGTGTTTTACTACAATAAGCAATGTTTGAGGACCATCCTTACAGTTTACTCTTTGACAAACCTTCATTCTTTCTTAGGGTAAATTTCTAAGTAGAACCATTGGCCAAGGAATATGCATATTGTAAGAACTTTTGATTTGTTTTTCCAATGACCATCCAGAAAGTGTGTAGCAGAATGCTCTTCTGCCTCCTGTATTTAATGACCTATTTCAGCAGCCCTCACCAGCATGAGGCAGATCTTTAAAAAGAAGTCTAACAATTTAATAGGTACAAAAATAGCACCTCTTTTATGTTTTTATTTATAATTCATTGATTACTTGGAGGGTGAATGTTCCCTACCCCCTATGTTTATTAACCTTTGTTGTTGTTTCAGGGTTCCTCCTTTTATTTTTTTCCTTATTGGAGGTTGAACCCAGGGGCATTCTACCTCTGAGCTACACCCCAGCACTATTTATTTATTTATTTATTTATTTATTTATTTATTTGCAGAACTAGGGATTGAACCCAGGGGCATTCTATCTCCGAGCTATACCCCCAGCCCTATTTTTTATAATTTATTTTGAAACCGGGTCTCACAAAGTTGCGGAGGGCCTCACTAAGTAGCTGAGGCTGGCCGCGAACCCGGATCCTCTGGTCTCCGCCTCCCAAGTACTGGGATTACAAGCGTGTGTCACCACGCCTGGCTTATTTATTTATTTATTTATTTATTTATTTATTGTACTGGGGATTGAAGCCAGGGGCATTCTACCTCCAAGCTATACCTCCAGACCTATCTTATTTCTATTTTTGAAACAGGGTCTCTCTAGGTTGATGAGAGTCTCACTACTTGCTGAGGCTGTCTTTTGAACCTACGATCCTCTTGTCTCAGCCTCCCAAGTATTGGGATTACAAGAGTGCACTACCATGCCTGGCTTATTTGAAATAGGGCCTCATGAAGTCGCTGAGGCTGGCCTTGAACCTGCGATCATCCTGTCTCAGCATCCCAAGTACTGGGATTACAGGTATGCACCACCAAACCGAGGTAGCTTCTTCTTAAACTAGAAAGAGCAGCAAAGCTCAGAGGTCCTGGCTGCACTTAGAGTGGGTGGGACAGGTTATCCCCTGTGTGGTGGGATGGTAGATGAGCGGCCCTGTTGGCTAACAGGTATGGATATGCCTATTTTTAAAATTAGCATGTTGTAGGTATTTCTTACACTTTTATCATTCATCTACCTCTTAAACATTTTTCACTATATTCAACATCACCTGTACTACTTTTTAATATTTTTCACATTAACTAATTTCTTTATAGTTAAATGTTTCTTTCAAAGTGAAACTATTTACTACTGTCAATGGAAAACCATTAGCATAGATATATGTAAGCCATATTAATAAAATAATGTTGTCACATCTGAATTAAATTTTCTAGGCTTTTTTTTTTTTGTGTGTGTGTATGTGGGATTGAACCCAGGGGCATTCTACCTCTGAGACCTATTTTTTTTATCTTTTCTTTTGAAACAGGGTCTCACTAAGTTGCAGAGGGCCTCACTAAGTAGCTGAGGCTGGCCACCAACCTGCGATCCTCCTGTCTCAGCCTCCCAAGTACTGGGATTACAAGTGTGTGCCACCACGCTCAGCAGGCTTCTTAAAAGGTTTTTTAAAAACAGAAGCAAGTCCTCAACTCCCCAGTCAAAAGACATAAGGTGGCAAAATGGATTTAAAATCACAATCCATCTATATGCTGCCTGCAAGAAACACACCTTACAAGTAAAGATATGCACAAACTAAAGGTGAAGGGGTGGAGCAAGGTAATCCATGCTAATGGAACTAGAAAACAAGCAGGAGTAGCAATTATGATATCAGACAAATTAGACTTCAAACCTAAACTTATCAGAAGAGACAACGAAGGTAATTTCTTACTGGTAAAAGGAACAATCCAGCAAGTGGATATAACAATAGCCAACATTTATACCCCAAACAGAGGTGCAACCACCTTTATGAAAGAAACTCTTCGTGACATTAAATCACACATAGATCTCAATACAATAATATTGGGAGACTTCAACACACCTCTCACACCACTAGATTGATCTTTAAGACAAAAGGTAAGGTCAGTAAAGATGCCTCAGACCTAAGGAACACCATAAACCAAATGGACCTAGTAGATGCATACATAATATTCCATCCAACTACAGCTGAATTCACATTTTTTTTCAGCTGCTCATGTAACTTTCTCTAAAATAAACCATATCCTAGGCCATAAAGTGAGTACTAGCAAGTTCAAAAAATGTGACATAATCCCCTGCGTCTTTTCAGACCATAATGGAATGAAACTAGAAATCAACTATAAGAAGACCCAGAGAAACCTCATAAACACATGGAGACTGAATACCACACTGCTGAATGAGGAATGGGTAAAAGAAGAAATAAGGGGAAAAATTAAGAAATTCCTAGAAACAAACAAAAACAGAGAAACAACATATCAAAATCTATGGGACACCCTGAAGGCAGTATTAAGAGGAAAATTCATAGCACTGAGTGCCCACATAAGAACAGAAAATCACCAAATAAATAACCTAATGACACACCTCAAAGTCCTTGAAAAACAGGAACAGTCTAACCCCAAAGCTAGTAGAAGACAGGAAATTATTAAAATCAGAGCAGAAATCAACAAAGTAGAGAATTAAAAAAATACAAAAAACCAACAAAACCAAAAGCTGGTTCCTTGAAAAAATAAACAAGATAGATAAACCACTAGCTAACCTAACTAAAAGAAAGAGAGAATCAACCCAAATTACTGAAATAAGAGATGAAAAAGGTGATATTACCACCGACAGCATGGAAATCCAGGGGCTAATCAGAAACTACTTTGAAAAACTATACTCCGGCCGGGCGTGGTGGCACACGCTTGTAATCCCAGTACTTTGGGAGGCAGAGACCGGAGGATCTGGGTTTGCGACCAGCCTCAGTGCGCGCGCACGTGCTCACGTACTCTTTCTCT